>CM038112.1:12633596-12741065 GCA_001642375.2 Mentha longifolia
TTTGTAATCATTCGTCGACTATATTTTACTATTACATAGTCTAGTTAAATTCTGAGAATGTCAAATGGGCCTTTTCCCTGTCTGAAAACACCAAAACTACACTTTTTTAAATATTTTGGGCCTTTTTTAATCAATTAATAGTTTTCTAACTTAAAACCCATTATGAAAAGAATATTGTAATAAACGATAATCAGCAATATGCATCTTGAAGCCCATGCATACCTATCTTTTATCTTTATAAAAAAGATCCCATAACTTTTTCTGTTATCTTTCAAATATTAGCCACAATTCATACTCCGCCGCCTATGAAAAGTGCCATCCTTTTGTCATTTTCGTCATTTCCATGAAAAATGTGATCTTTTATTTATCGAAAAGATCTCCTCTAAAAAACATTAAACAATATTCTTCAAAACCCAAAGAAAAAAAAAAAAAAAAAAAAAGGAAGAAGAAGAAGAAGAAGAAGAAGAAGAAATGTCGTGGAATTATGGAAGCTCTTTTTCTACCCTAAGGGCCCGTTTGGTAGCCAGTTTAACCCAGGAAAAGCCTAGATAAAAAAATTTATCTCGGCTTTTCCAGTGTTTGGTATCCGAGAAAAATAATGTCATCGGCCCGCGAAAATACTTGGGCCCGGACTAAATTTACTGTTACACTGGCATATACTATACCGCCTCTACCCCCGGATAAGTTGTGATAAGTTTTTTATTTTTAATTTTAATTATCAATTTTTTATTTTTATTTTTATTTTTTATTTTAATTATCAATTTTTTGTTTTCAATTTTAATTATCAATTTTTTATTTTTATTTTCATTAAAAAAATTTATTTTCAATTTTTTATTTTCAATTTTAATTATCAATTTTTATTTTTAATTTTAATTATCAATTTTTTATTTTTTATTTTAATAATTAATTTTTTATTTTCAATTTTAATTATTTCTTATCCCAACTTATCTATGTTTGTACCAAACACACAATATATTTCTTATCCCAACTTATCATACTTTTTTATCTCAACTTATCACACATTTTCTTATCCGCACTTTTCTCGGTATTGCTACCAAATGAGCCCTAAGAATACATAGTCCAATTCGAGTCCAACTTCTGGAGGCTCAATAATATGAACCATCCATTTCAAGTAAAAACATAGCGTGCTGAGGCCGGCTTCACCCAAATTTTTGCCTATATATAAAATGTATAATTATAGTGAGTCAATGTCTAAAAATAAAATGTACATAGTTTTAGGGACAAGTACTCGAAATAGGACTAAAAGCATTTCCATCACCGACTTTTACTGTCGAGGCTAAGGAAAGTTCAAAATGTATTGGTATTTTTTTAAAATACCAAGATATAAATGATGATCAACCTTCAGTAAGTTATTATTGAATAAAATAAAATAAAAAACAATTTAGAATTTAGTTTTGATGGAATTGGGCCCAAAATGGAAGCCTAGTGATTCAAAGTGATACGCGAATGTAGTAGTCTCCGGGCTTAGCCAAAACTATGAAAAAGAGGTTTTTCATACTTCCCATTTTTTAGTTTTCGAGAAAAAAAATAAAAATAAATCTGATTATCTATCTTTCATGAGATTCTTTCTATACTGGGGTGTTTGGTAGCATCAACTAGATTGTTTATATCATATTATGATGTTCGTTTCGATGGATAGGATACTGTCATGTAGGATTAGTCATGTTCAATATTGTCATATTGTGTCTTGGCCTCACCAATGTCACAAAAATTAATCTTGGATAATTTGTCTTGGAAGTAATCTTTGACTGATCATCATACATTGTATCTAGTGGGAATAACAAAAAGACATGTATTATTTAGCGTCAACTTATATTTTGTTACCTCTTCAAAAAAAAAACTTATATTTTGTTACGGTTGGGATAAAGTGGGTGACCATGGGTAAAATAGGAAACTAATTAAATTCTGGAATATTCTGAAAAAAGTAACACCAATATTTTACTATATATTTATTTGGGGGTGTAACTTTTGGCATTTACTCATAGAATTAGTATTGCACCTGCGCGTCGCGCGGAGAACAATTATTTTAAATAAATTGTCATTCCAAATATAGATTAAAATTATTCTTTTAGGGTTTATTCGGTATGGTAGATATGATAAGGTGAGATAAGGTAAAAATAAACATGAGTTATCTTGAAGAGCACAAATGATAAAAAGTTGAGTCTGTTTAATCTATGTATTTTCCCACAAATGATAAAAACTTAGGTCAGTTGGACGTTATCATGCGGTTGGATTTTAATCTCGGTTGCACCACATCCAACCCACGTGCCCTTATAAAAAAATTCAACAAAAGTGTTGCTGTTTATAAATAAAAATGTCAACTATCATGAACAAAAGTGTCAATTTTTTTACGCTCAAAATTTTTAATCCAACGCTTAATTGTTTAGTCTTGTATTTATTTATATTACATCTTATGAGTGAAGATAACATCTTCCACTTGTCGAGAAATAAAATACTATTACTCTACTATTTTTAGTCAAAATGTCAATTCTCTCGTAAATAAAAGTATCAACTGTTATGAATTAAAATGTCAATTATCGTAAATAAAGGATTCAATCTTTATAAATTTTAAAATGACAAAAACTTGGGTGAGGTCGGCCACATAGTGTGGCCGGGTTAAAGTGTCAATCTTTATACAGAAAAGTGTCAATCTATACGAATAAAAGTGTCAATCTTTAACATAATTATTTTACGAATAAAATATCAATTTTTAAAAGTGTCAATCTTTATACAGAAATGTGCTAATCTACACGAATAAAAGTGTCAGTGTTTTAGCCGTCTGCACGGTGCCTCTGGCTGACCCAAGTGTGTCCCTTTTAAAATTAATCTAATTTGATATGGAACGGATCAATGTGCAGATCCTGATTCAATTGCCCCAAGTTGGGAGAAGTTTCAAAAAAAAATAACATAAATCAAAATCATGAACGAAAATGAAAAAGAGGGGTTGTTGATGCATAACCGCATGCCACATGTGAAATTAATTCATAAACATAATTATTATTCTTGAACCTTCAAATTGATAATATTTACAAAATCGCCATTAAGATTCCCTCTTTATATATATATAGATTGTCAAAATCGACTAGGCATATCCCGGCTGTCACGTTAAGAAAGGGAGAATTAGGTTTGAGCTTTTCATGGCACGTTTGAAAGCACACTTTTTTTTTATAAGCATATACTTATATGTTAGTTAGTGTACTATTCCGTGTACACTATGTTGGATATTTTAGTGTAATTGGATTGACTTGTTTGATCAGTATCGTCATAATAATACATCATATAAGTTTGGTGGTGCAGAGTGCACGCTTATATGAATTTATTATGATTTTAGGGGCGAAGCCCCTAAAGGACGGGGGTTCGGGGGCAGCACCCCTGATAGCGGGGTCCAAGGGGCGGCAGCCCTGGCGGGGTCCAAGGGGCAGAGCCCCTGGCTGGGGTCAGCTTGGAAATTTTTTATTCCGATTAAATTGCTGTATAGAAAATTTATCGGAAATTTAATTTCCGGAATTTCGAGGGACTATTTTGCAATTTTAAAAGATTGCAAAAACTGCATTAAAAACTGATTTGATATTGGTTTCTTGTGGCTGATCAATTTTTCTCACTTTCGTTTTTCGGTTCTGTACTCTCTCAAACAATCCATACTATAGTTCGAAACTCTGAATTGTATCCGATTGAATAATTCGATAGAACCGTCGAATTGATTCGATCTGAAAGTGTTTTCACGCCTTTCAGAGAATCCAGTTTTGTTCGTTTGTCACAAATTCTCCAACACACTACTCACACTTTTATCATTTTATTATGATTTTTTTTCTTCTTGTTGTTCATTAATCCTCATTTAAACACATAAAAATGATTAGTGACATCATTATATTCACAAATTACATAAAAACCAAACTTTCTTTTTCTATCCATTTCTTTGAAAGGGATAAAGAACAAATTGAAATTTAATTGTATTTAATTTGTGAATGTAATAATGTTACTAATAGTTTTGTAGGTATTAAAATAACGATAAAAATACGAAAAAAAATCACAATAAAATGGCGAACACATGAGTGGTGCACACAAAAGGTACATGCGAGAGATGACTAGTATATCATTTCTCATGAATTAAAGTAAATACAATTATAGAGCATGTACATTTCCTAACAATCCAACCAACAATGTGAAATCAATTAATTAATACTACTACTCATCTCATTACAATTATAAAAATTGGTTGAAGTAGATGATAAAAAAAAAAAATCTTGAAAATTCAAAATTGGTCATGATATGTATGAATCAAAACTGAGTGCATGAGCTAGTTGGAATAAAAATTCATAGGCTGCAGTGCAGAGTTGATGAAGCAGTAAAAAAATCGATCTATGAAACTAAAGAGTGGATGATTTTAATTGACTACTGCAAATTGGCAGTCCAAAAACATTTGCTTGCAAAAAAAGAAGCACTTATGCATGAGAATATCTTATGATGATTCATTTTATTTTATTATATTTAGTGGATTCACATCATTGGGCAATTGATATGTTATGTTGTGACCCCACCCCCATCTATTATAGTAATTATATTGTAAGAAAACCACAAGCATGAAATATTAAAGCATCAAGCATGCTCTTGATTTTGATTGTTTGATTTATCTGCATGAGAGAGAGAGATCTATATAGAGAGAGAAGACAGCCTAAAAGATCACTACATGCAATTTTGACCTGTGTTACTGTCATATTACAATTATGGCTCCTTAATATATTTATTAGTTCAATTTTTATTGGAATGTCCCATTTATTAGTTTTATTACCTAAAAATCATGTATGATCATTCTTTAATCTAATTGGGTAATTACTTTCTCAAATAACTTCATGTTCCTGATGTATCCGTGGTCATGAGTTTTAAACTCATATCATAATAACATAAATCCTTAACACGTAAGTTATTTGAGTTCGATTGTCCCAAATATAACACGAATCATTTACACATGAGTTACTTAAGTTCGATTGTCTCAAACGTAACTGCAATCATAGCATGAGTTATTTGGGTTCGATTGTCCCAAGCATAACTATAGCACAAATCATAACCATTTACTTTTATACATGCTCATAAAATAATATCATTTACCTTTTTCCCTGGAGTCTGGTGCAACAGGGAACTTGAGAGTTGTTGTTGTGCTTTATCTAGACAAAGACTCTAGATTTCAGAGCGGTGAATTGCTCTGATACCATTAATTTACGCCCCAGTTTCCGAAGGAAGGCACGTATGCCAAGACGTGGCAAGGGGTTGAATTAAGAAGCGGGGATAGAAATGGGCTCATGGCTTGGGATAATATAACTTCAATATTAAGAAATTAAATATGGGATCGGGACGCACAACACGAACTACAGGGTAGGTAATAGAAAACCATATTGCCCGTACCGGCCGCCTATGTTTGAATACCCGTAGACATAAATAATAAAATACGGGATCGGGACATACAACTCAAACTATGGGGTTGGCTAAGCCAACAACCCATGTTGGCCGACTTGTCTGAGTACCCGTAATATACATATAATTAATGGTGTAAGACGAACGTAGAGATTTTATATCAAAATACAGAATTAACTTAGGAAATTATACATAGGGAGATGGACTTTATTCATAGGCGTAACGGAAGCCTTTATTCTTTTATACAGCAGTAGCAAGCAACAACATTCTTCCCAATCTTCACATGTTCCACCAGCTCCTTACTCTGCAAAATATTTGGAAATGATTTGCAGGCTGAGTACTAATGTACTCAGTGGGCTTGTGCCAAAAATATTTTTTCATAAAAAAAATATCCATGATAATAAAGTATACATAGAAGGGTTTTGAAATTATTTACTTTCCATGCACACAAAACCTTATTTTCATGATTGTGCGCACATGCGTATTACCATGTTACTCTTATATTGATCCCGGGACATTACCACCGTCGGATCGCTTCCATGGAACCATAATTTGGAGACAATGGAATATTTCATCCAGAGATTCTCCCCTCGAAGTTAGAATCAATTGGTGATCAACCCAACAATTTCTAATTGTGCGCACAACCTCCCGATTAGTGTGTTAGACCAATCGAAAGACTCGATCGCTTATATAAGAGTATTAAACATGTAATAACATATTAAAATATTTTCATGGATAATCCCATTTTATCAAACCTTACTAACTCAAATAATACTTTTTAAGTATAGAGCCTCATCTGATAATCTAAGATAATAACCCAAATCCTCGATCTCCAACGGTACGAAATCTCCTTACTAATTTCCGCAATACTCCTATTTCTACAATGTTGATAATTCTATTATATAAACTAAACTGAATATACTAAAAGTGATGGAAGAGGATGTAATTTAAAGAGGTTTCGTACTCTTCTATTTATAGGGACGTTTATAGCTTAGTCATCAAAATAGCTTTGGAGTAGTCATCAAGTATAGACCTATTCACCAATTCTCCTGTATTCTCATAAGGGCACGTATTAGGTCTAGTAATGGTAGGTTCTTGATAGGGGTGAGCTAACGGATGGTTCGGGTCAAAACCGATCCGAAACATCAAAATCGATAAAACCGAACTTAAAAAAAATAATAGATCTGAACCAAATTATCTTAAGAACCGATCCAAACCAAACCAAAAATTCAGTTCGGTTCGGGTTGGTTTTTGGTTGGCATGAACTTATCAATTGCTTAAACAAATTCAACAAATTCAGTGTTACTTGCTTCCTTCGAGGGTGGAATGGAGTTTGCCGGCGGCAGTCACCGGAAAGTCGAGGAGCGGTGGATTGGGAAGCCCGGCGAGTCGAGGAGCGGCACAAGAGAGAGATAGGATTTACAGATTTGAGAGGGGTTTGCGAATTGTGACTCTGCCTAATTGAAAAGGAATATAAACTTTAATAAAATAATATATATCATATATATTAAATATTTTATAAGTTTAATATAAGTTCGGTTTGGTTCGGTTGAAACCAAAAACCAAACCTCTAAAACCGATCCAAACCGAATTAAGTTCGGTTTTAGTTTTTAAAAACCGATCCAAACCAATACACAAAAAACCAATCCAAACCATCCGAACTAGAATGGTTCAGTTTGGACTTTAGATCTGGTTCGGTTTTGCTCACCCCTAATTAAACTTAAACTACTTTGAAAATGATATACTTCTTTAATATGTACACGGGAGTTTTAACATTTAAAATTAGAGCGAATAAAAATATTCGATAAATATTACCCTCATTAACTTATTTTTCTATTAACGCAAACTTGACATTCAAAAATGTGTAAAATTAAATGAGAAACATTGTCCCTTATTGTCCTATTTCTCATAGTATTAATTAAATGCTAATATATAGTTTTTTAATTGAATTGTTAAATACTATGAAGTAAAATAAATAACTATATTTTTTTATTTAAAAATTGTAATAAAAAAATTACTCCCGTTGAATTTCGATAGGCACTAATCTAGTTCAATTATAAATATCAAAATAAAAATCAAATTAGCAATCGAAATTAAAATACACATAAAAATCAGAATTTAAATAAAAAAAGAAAATAAAAAATCGGAGAGGGCCCGACCATTGGGGCTCGATTTGGAAATGGGCTCTCTCCGCCGAAAAAGTAGAAGAGATCCCATTGGGGATGCTCTTATGTTCTAATTCTTATTTTAAAATAGAAAATATAACAACTTGAAAGGACGAAAAAAAAAAAAAAAAAAAAAGACATAACAACTTTAACGAGACGTATTATTATTTATTTTTAGATTATGTGTATTAACAAGAATGTCAATATGTCGCTAACCGAATATCATGAAAGAAGTACCTTATCAATTTGACTTGTGATAAGGAACAAGAGCAAATAAAATGAAGTACTCCCTTCGTCCGATTCTACTTAAACCCTGTTTTATTAATATAAGATTATTATAATGATCAAATGGTTCAAATAGAGACGGAGGGTCCCTTTATCTGATTTTTTATTAATTTGAAATTATTATAATAATTAAATGGTTTAATATAGAATGAGACGGAGAAAGTAACTTGTAATTCTACTTAAGCCCACTTTTATTAATCTGAGACAGAAGGCAATGTAAAATTTTAATTAAGCAGATATCTAAACAAGAAAAAATAACACTTACTGTATAACTTACTAGAAAAAGCAATTAAGCATATATAAAAAGAGGAAAATAAAGGAAATAATGTTTAGAGAATTAATAACAGCAACTGCTACTAATAATAATAGTAAAATAACACTAATTATTATGTGATGAAGGAGAGGTGGATCTAGGTAAACCAGAAGGAGGAGGAGGAGGTGTGTGTTGGGGAAGGAGCATCATCATCATCATCGAGATGGCCATGGCCATGGAGCGGGGAAAAAGTTTTGGTTGCGTAGTCGAAAATGCCGCAATCATTAACGCCACACACCCTTTCAATTCTCTTTGCATCACTGAAATATATGGAGTTGGGGTTGAATCGACGACGATCAGTTCGATCACGGACGACTGCAAACGATGAAGAGTGGTTGATGCCAACAAACATTGTCATCCCATTCAGATCATCAACAAGGCTAAAGCTAGTTTCCAACGTCTTTCCTGGATCCATTCTCATAACAATAAAACCATAAGTCTTGCCCGGAAACACGCCGGCCAACCCCCTGTACTCACACCTGGGCACGTACCCGAGAGGCAAGCCATCCCTCCTCATCAGCCGCACAAACCGCACCACAACAAAAACCTCATCCTCATCCTCTGCGTATACGAGATGCGGTATCTGAACGCATTCGTTTTCCAGCACCTCGAGGTTTTCGGCGACCCAATTGATGGTACCTTCTTCTCCTCTGTTATCCTCGAATCCGGCCTCCATCTTCTCCAATCTGACAAGTTTGGGGGAATTCGGATCCTCGACATTCCAATCGTATCTCTCCGATACACGAGCATCATCTAGATAGTCGTAGTCGCCGATGCCGAAAGAGATCCAGCCGTGGTCGAGAAGGAAGCGCAAGTTGAGATCGCCAGCTGTTACGGAGGTGAGCACCTTCCGTTTACTGCAGTACACCAGATCCGCGTGAACCCTGGCTTGCCTTTCGTAGAAATCCTCTTCGTCTGGGTGGTCGAACTCGGGTAAGAAGAAGGGATCGCCGAGGGGAGTCCACTCCGAGCTGTGGCGTGGTGAGCACAAGGCCAGCCTCCTCGTCGGCCCGAATATCATCGCGGCGCGGCAGTCGTCGTCGTCGGGTGAGGACGACGACAGAGCCACCTTCGACACGCTTCCGCGGCCGTCGACGTCTAAATTGAGATGTGGATCGGCTAATGTGCGGATCGGCGGAAGGTTTACGCGATGATTAGTGAGAGGGTCCGAGAGAAATAGCTGGTCCTTCCCCTTGTTAAACACGGCTACCCAGCCATGTGAAGATCCCACCACTTCGCCGTCATCCTCCGATAGTTTCAGTTCTGAAGGCATCACCAGCCGCGGCCGCCTTTGTAACGGAGCAAAGGCACAACGGGAAATCCCGGCAACTCTGCTCCTCCAATGGTGGATGGCCAAAGTACCCATGTGAATCTGATGAACTGCCTCCGCGCTGACCGCGCTAAATTCTATCCCTAGACCTAGAGTCTACATGTCCGTGATACCTTTATGCGGCCCACGCCCATTACTTTATTCACGAAAATTTATAATGTAATTATACTACAGTAAATAAAAAATTAAAAAATAATAATTAAAAGACACAAACTTTATCTGGTTTTACACATGAGCTTTTAATTTTTATTTAAATATACAAACTTTTGTTCGTGTTCAATTTTTCCACCAATTATGTTTTCCAGTGAAACCAAACTTACATGACAATATACGTGGCAATAACTGATGAGTCGGATTAGTTATAATTACATATTCATTTAAATGACGTCGTGTGAAATCGATTGAAGCAAACCTTGTCGTTTTTGTTTCCAGCGGAATGATGTTCCAGCAACGAGGTCAGCATGAACGGATGAGGTTGAGGGGATTATGCCCCTCTGCTCCCTGGAGATTAAAAAGAAAAGAAAAAAATAATCTAGTTTAATTATGTTGTTTGCAATTCTAGAATTTAAATACTTCATCTGATTCAAGATTCGAGACGAGTAACGCTCCAATGCCCACCGTGTGCATACTTAATATGCCCACCGATAACGTGGCAGTGTTTTAAATAAAGAAATTAATTCAAATACATACCATAAAAACTAAACCCTACTAAAAAAAATCGAACCCTAAAAGGAAAAAATTAACGACGGGGCACCGACACATAAGCGGTGGGCACATTAAGGGTAATTCTATACATAGCCCCCAAATTGCTATTCATAGCCCCCATATTAATAAATAAATAAAAATTAATGCTGAGTTTACAACATTACCCCTAAACCCTCAATTTTAAGTAAAAACACGTAGCCCCTGGTTCTGCAATTCTAATTCTAATATTCTAATAAACTAATAATAGCCCCCCAAATAACAACATAACCCCATCTTTTGAAGAATTAAAAAAAAAAAACAGAAGAAGAAGAATTATATAAAAAAAAATAAAAAAATGAATAAATAGAAAAAACAACTTAAACCCCAATTCAATAATACACGGTTATTACCTATAGCCTCCAACACAATGTGGATGCCGGATTAATTGCAGGTGGTGGAGGCGGAATTTTTGAGGTGGCTGTAGAATGATGTGCTTTGTTAGCTTCATCGCCTGCACTAGAAGCTGAAGCGTTGGAGAGCCTCGTTTGTGAAGAATGTGAATCACAAAAAGAGTGGAAAGACTCGTCATCTGAATTTTGTTGAGGAGGAACAGTTTCGTCGTTAAAATTGTGAATTTCCACCGGAGTTATTCTTTCGCCGCCGTCGTGCTCGTGCTTCACACACTCTGAAATCTCATGCACAGTAGTAATCTCTCCGGACGAAGACGATGAAGAGAACCTCCCGTTCTCTCTGTCCGAATCCATGCCCGATCCTTCTCTCTCGTCAAAGGCGTGGATCCTTTCATTGGCGGAATCCAGTTTCCGGCAGCATTTCTCCGGTTCCAAAGCGGATTCCAACGAATCGAGGTAGAAAAGATCAGGACCGGGATCTGAAGTTACCTTATTCGCCGACGTCTGAGAGCTTATAAACTTGGACAAACCTCTGCTTCCACCTTCGCTCTTGAACACCGATGCGCTCCTCCTCTGTTTCCTCCGCCACTTTTTCATTTTTCGGCACCCGAAAAACATTGCCACCGCGCACAGCGCCGAGGTCAGCCCGACGGAGGCGAGAACCGCCGTCATGATTCCCTCTCCCTCATTCATTCTTCTCCATATTATCGTGTTGCGGGAGCGGATGGCAATGGCGCAGCGGCGCGTGGGAGTGTCGGTTACAGCGTGGTGGAGAAGGTGAAGGACATAGCTAAAGGAGGAAGCGTAGTGCTCATGACAATCGATCAGCCTTCTTTCAGAATTCAAATGCTACCTGACCGGATCACAGTCCTTGCTAGGTAATGGTTTGTTTTCATGTCTTCTTTTACTCGACCAGATGACAAATCAAAAGTAGGATACCACGATTAAGCTTAACCGACCAAAGTCATATATATATGTTGGCAGCCTCGATATCGAAGATCTTCTCAATCGGAGGATTTCTTTCTTATTTTTTCTTCCATCTTCAATTGCAGACAAACATCGTTGGAGGCTACAATGAATCAATGGCTATTTGGGGGGCTATTAGAATTAGGATTGCGCAACCGGGGGCTATGCGTTTGTACTTAAAATTGAGGGTTGAGGGGGTAATGTTGTAAACTCATGCATTAATTTTTATTTATTTATTAATATGGGGGCTATGAATAGCAATTTGGGGCTATGTATAGAATTACCCGCACATTAAGTATGCCCACCATGAGTAGGGGAGCGTTTCTGGATTCGAGACTCCCTTTCATTATTGGTCCGATTCAATATTCATGACACCTCTCTATTTTGGGAAATAATTAATACACTAATTGCACAATTAGTATTTCCCTTATTACAATTAGCATCATTTAATAAAATTTTATTAAAATTATATTTATCATAACCAAAAAAAAAAAACAGAAATTAAAAATACAAAATTAAATTCCACCTACCATCTTTATTCTCACTACTACACTTAATTCTCATCTACCAAAACATCTCTCAAGAAACATCATTCTCGATACAGTCTCTTTGAGAACTATGTTCTTCATCTCTCAAGGAAAAACCCTAATTTTTGGATCTCTCTCTCTCTTTCGCCATCCAACTTCGTTCTCTCTCTCGCCATGGATAGCAGTTCTCACATATCTGAATCCCCCTCGCCTCCGTCGGCCTAGAGATCAACCCCCTCTTCCCCTCCCCGGTCGCATCAACGTGCCGTCGCGGCGGGCTCACAGGCCGCGAGGTGAACCGCCGACGGCACTGTGCTCCCCTAAATTTTCGGTATTTCGAATCCGACAGCAGCCTAAGCCCCCCACCCGCTCCTTTTCGGATCTCGCTGCCAATTCTTCTTGGGAGATACGGCAATCTCCGCCCGCCACGGATGGAGTCGCTGGAGTGGGATTGGAGGCCGCCGCTACCCCTCACTGGGTACGAGCCAAGTTCTCAGATCTTGGAGCTTATGTCGTCGCCGCCTCACGACGACTTGGTGGCAACCCCTCGACCGGCTTGGTGCGCACGATCGTGGAGGCTTCTCGCCGCCCCAAGCTTCGATCGAAGACCACCCGTAGAAACTCCGCCGCCGATCGCAGTTGAGGAGGAAGGCCCCTTGGAAAGCGACTCATGCAGCTTGGGGGAACCTTTCTACTACCGCGATGGCTTCCCCGTGTATTTTTCGTTCCACTCCACCACTGAGGAGTGAGCTAAGGTAGAAGCCGAGGTCGACCGTGACATGGCACAGCTTGGGTTTCCTGGCCGGTGAGATCTACCCGATTTCCTTTGTTCTGTTCTACTTCTGCCTTATTGTCTCTGTGGAATTTGTTGAATTTGGCTCCTTTATTTGCTTGATGATTGACTGTGGCATGTAATAGATGGATCTCTTTGTTGGGTTTTCATAATGAAATTTAAGGAATGAAACCTGAATTTAATTTTCTACGGAGTATTATTTATTTTTATGAGAAATACTTTACAAACGTTAAAAAATAACTTGACATTCAAAATGAGCAATTACCTAAGAAAATGTTATACCTAATTGACCTATTTTTTTAATAAGTGGATTAATATTCAAATTATATTCAATTATTTTTGAAAAATATTATATTTTGAGTTGTCTTTTATTATATTGAACAACGAGTTAATTGACATTTGAAATAAATACGAACATTCAATAAATGTTATGCCTATTTCACCGATTTTTCTATTGCAATGAACAACATATAACTTCACACTCAAAACAAATACTAATACTTAAGAAATGACATCCCTCCTTAACCTAATGAGCTTTTATTGTCTCCTAAAACAAACACCGAAACAACATGCAAATTGACCATCTAATTAAATATAACTGCCCGGAAAATCTCCCTGACCTATTTCAATTATATTTAAATTGAATTAAGCTACTCGAGAATATATATTCCCGACCTAATTAAATTTTTGCTAATTTGAAAAACATACAACTCCGGAAATATTATCTCTCTTGACTTAATTTTGTATTCTAATGATTAACATGCAGCTTGACATTTAAATCGAGTATAAATTTTCAACTATAACTATCTTAGCAACGAGTTGTTTGACATAAAAAAATAAATATCTTAGCAATGAGTAGTATATTTGTCTCACTCTATTAGTTTGATTTCAATTTTTCTACGAATTCTACCTCTTATACACTTATTTTTTTTCAATATGTTGTTACATTATTGGAATGAGTTGTTACATTATCATTTAAATAAATAACTGTATATTTTTTTTTAAAGTTACACAGAATTTACGATATATACTAGATAATCATTGAAATTTTGATGGGCGTCATACTAGAAAAATAGAAAATTAAACGAGAAAGGCTCCCCTTATTAACCTTTAAAAACATATAGAATTGGAAATATTTTTTAAAATGAATTTTAAAGTACTATCATTTTGAAACATATAATTAAATATATATTTTTAATTTTTACTAAAAAATTAGACCCGTCAAATTTCGACAGGTACTAAACTAGTAAGGGAAATGAAGGAAAAAGAGGTCGACTACAGCCTCCCCTAATTCCCCCTTTTTTTATTTATTTATCTCATTTCTTTCTTTCTTTTTCATTTATTTTACTTATTATTATTTCTTGAAACTTAATTACTCACTTGACTGAACATAATAATTATATTCTTCTAATTCTTCATCAAGAATAAATAAATAACTTCTCGTATCACACATCTCTAGACTTCAAAATTAGAAGATTTAACATTATAAATTTTTATAATCGAGAATTAAACAAATAAATACAACTATAATCCGTAATAATTTTCGACTTCTTTCTTATCTCAATATCTTCTGTTACTAAAGACTATTATAAATTATTACTATTATAAAAATCTCTAATATCAATTAATTAAGCTAACTAAAATACAGGATATTAAACAAGAGGACTCCCATTGGTACACCAACTTCGAATCGATGACCCCGACAACGGCTATTCCTCCGTAGATAAAAACAAACACCCTTTTATCAGGTCAGTTTCGTGTTTTCATTTTTATTTCATGAAAATTGAACAGATTGGTTTGTGAGTTCTCACAGTTTTCTGAAATTTTATTATTGCACAGTGTTCTTCGTTGACGAGATGATGAACCTGGCTTAAATTTTGTGATAATACATAAAAAAATGTTCAATAGGATACCAAATCTCTTAAATTTCTCTTAATTTTGTGATAATACATTAAAAAAAATCTTTTAAATTTTTATGTAATTAATCTAGTTGTGGAATTTATTCAATAGGTTACCAAATCTAATTTTGGGCTTTATGTAGTTTAGGAATGCGATTTCTATGTTGGTGTTTAATCAAAGTTCATATCTGCGATTTTTCATCTAAAAAAAAAAAAACTACGATTTTAGGAATGCATTGCAGTAGACTATTTATCTAATTTTGGGCTTTTTAAAGCAAAGTTCTTCGAATTTGCCTTTGTTTGGTTGAATGAAGTATATGGCTAAGGTTCTATTGGACATGTTCTATATTCTTTTGAAATTGCATAAAAGCCTGTATATATATATATCTTCGAGAAGTTTAAGGGATGAAATTGAGAAGTGTGTGGTGTCAGTATGTGGCTAATGTTCATCCTAATTCTCTGTCTTGTGTGTGGATTCTCTTCATCTCAGGCGTTTCTCATGAGTAATCAAATTTCCTCCCTTGTTTGCATTTATTTGTTTGAAGAATGAATAAACAAATCTTTGTTTGTTTGTGTTTCTGATAGAGTAAAAAAGTCGCCAACATAATACAAGCACATATCACACATGTTATGCTACTGCTTGTTCCTCTTAATTATCTTGGTATGAACTTGTTTGCAGATTTGTGTTTCTGATTTGGGGTCGTTTGATTCAATTTGGATAACGGAAAGAGAATAGGATCAAGTAAAGTAAGAGAATTGTAATAATAATCGTTACTTTTATTGAATGTTTGGTTCAATAGTAGAAATGAGTTACTTGTGAGAAGATTCTTTTTCTTCTTGTTTCTCATCCTTAGGGTAACAATATAGTGGATTGGGTTACCCCTAAGTAAGAAATCGGGTAACCTATTACTCAAACAAAAAAAAATAATAAAATCAATTAGTTGTTTCCCTTTCTATACCAAAAAAAGGTGAATCAAATGTGGGCTTAATCATACATGTATAAACTTTGTTTGTTAGTGATTCTGACTTGATTCATACACTCAAGTGATAAAAATGAAAGGCGAAAATGATAGCATATCACTTGCATCATCTGAAGCATAGAGATGAACCTTTTCTCTCTAGATTGAAACTCCCATAGATTGTGTTGGAGATTTTGCCCCTAGTTTTGTTGTAGATTTTGTGCTCGTTTGATTCAAGTTGGGTAACGGAAAAGGGAATGGAATCAAGTTGATTTCATCGAATTGAATAACAATCTATTGAGGTTGGGTTTTTTTTTTTTTTTCCCCTTTTATTAGGTTCTTTTTTTCCTTTTATTAGGTACTTTGAATTGCATAATCGGATGCTTTAATTTCCGACAAACAACAATGTGTAGTATCTTATTTTCGATAACATTAAATGGATATATATATATATATATTTTTATCATGATCTAATTGATCTATATATTCAATCTTATGTACAAAATAATTAGATAGACTTTTAATCTTAGAAGATATCATAATTTTTTCTTTGATTACTCTTAAGGGCTGGTTGGTATGCAGAAATGAATTTATGTGGAAAATTAATGAATTAAGTAATGCAATGGAGATAGGAAATGAATGGAATATTAAATAAAACTCTCATGGCCGGTATGGATAAGGAATGGAATGCATCAATTGATTTTTTTTTTAATTATTTTTTTTATCTCTTGAAATTATATTACTCCAAGATATAATTATCATTATATATAATTAAAATTACAAAATCATGCATTATTTCAAGTTGTAAATGTAATTTTCAAAGTAAATATTAATTTATTTAATATCATATAGAGATACACTCCAACGCCCACCATAGGCATGCTTAATATGCTCACGGATGACGTGACAATGCTTTAAATAAAAAATAATTTAAATATCTACCATAAAAATTAAACCCTACTAAAAAAACTCAACCCTAAATGGAAAGAATTAACGAAAACTCAACTCTAAATGGAAAGAATTAACGACTCAACCCTGAATGGAAAGAATTAACGAAAACTCAACCCTAAATGGAAATAATTAACGACGTGACAATAATCACATTAATTGTGTCCACCGTGGGTAGGGGAGCATTTCTGATATCATATAATCATATTCAAAAATATTACTTATCAAACTGAAATCAATGAACGACGTGAGCAAGTAAAACAAATTTACATAAATTATGCAATCCAATCTGATAGAACACTCAAATAGAGAACATCACCAATTTAAACAATTTAATAGACATACAAAAGAAAAAAATAATAGACAATTTCGAAGAGCATCATAAATTTACACAATGATAAGAGCGACGAAAAGATTATTTTTTAAAAAAAATCTTCGTTGTTAATATTAGAATTATGAATGAGTTTCAGTATTTTATTAAATTGAGTTGGGATAAATATGGATATTTTCAATAATTTATGAGTGAAAATTATAATCCTCATAATTTGGAATGGCTTAATACCATGGGAGTGATGGAATGGTTAATCACATTAATAAAGGATTAGTGATTCCCAATGGAATGGTGATTCCAAATAAAAAAATTTACCAACCATGGGTTTAGGACGGTGGAGACATGCACACACGAGCACTGACATTGCACATAGTTTAGGATGATGGAGACACTCGTTCCTACGAGCCATCTACACACACATCTCTTTTCTGATATCTTGCCTCATCACTTGGTTTATTTGGACGGAGAGTAATAGCCACAAGCACCGTGTCACTCATTTTCGCTCTTCTAACATAATTTGTCAGGTTAAACATCACCTGCATACTCTGGTTGTTGCGAGGAGGCTCCTGCCAGTGACTGGCAGGGTTGTCGGCCTCAGGTCTCATTCATGCCTATAGCTAAACCCGTCAGTACGTCCCTTAGGTCCAGGATTGTTCATTGGATCCCACCTGAGGCGCCTTGGGTAAAGTTTAACACTGATGGTTCGTTTGATGCTGCTTCGGGGAGTGCGGCGGGTGGTGGTTTGGTTCGTGACCACCATGGTGCCCTGCTCCGTGCTTTCTGCTCTCCATTTGAGGCTAGGTCCAGCTATGAAGCAGAGCTCATTGCTCTTCTTCACAGGCTGGATTTGGCTGTAACCTTCTCCGCACAGATTTGGATCGAGATGGATACTGCGGCGATCGTCACCTTGCTTATTTCTGGGAAGCATGGCTCTGCAGACATCCGTCATCTCATGACACGCAGTCGACTTGCGTTGCAGGGGATTCAGGTTTATTTTTTCCACATACACATGGAAGGAAATCGCCCTGCTGATTTCATGGCATGTCAGGATTCTCATACCAACTCCATGGTACTCTTTGATATTGTTAGCGCCCTTCGCTACTTTTTGGAGCTTGTTCGGATGGACAAACTGGGCTACCCGAATTTCAGGTTCCGCTATAACTAGTACTATGATTAGTCACTCTTGGTTTCTTAGCGTTTTGATAGTTCCGATTGTTAGTTTTCTGATATGGTTACTTTTGGGCCATCAATATTGTATTGACTTGTTTATTGTTTTTTTTGTTTTTTGGTTGTTGATCCAATTTTGATTAGGTCTGTGTTTTCAGTTTATGATGGGGATAATACTTATTTTTAGTATTATCTTCGTCAGACACTGCATGATTTTGATCCTTTTATATACAAGTTAGGGGTGTTTGAACCAAAAAATAAAATAAAAAAAAACCATGATTTTAGTAATTCCATTCTCTTCTCATTCCCTCGTACCAACCAAACGTCATATCAATATATCTCATCAGACTCTTAAAAGTTATGATAATTTTACCTTTAATTTCTATTATCTCAATATATCTCATCAGGACTAACAAATAATAGTATGACCAAATGGAACAAGGGACCATTAAAAGCCACACACACTTTTTTTTTTTTTTAAGTCAGCTTTATCTTGATTAGTTGTTTGTTCAAGATCTTATGTAGTTAATTTGGAAGAAAAAAAAAGCTAAATAACAAACTTAGTGTTTTAAATAAAATAAAATAAAAATTTAAAAGTTGGATACGAAGCTGAAATACTCTGCGTTGCGTTTGTTGAATATACCAAAGTCAAACTTATTTGCATTTTTAGCTATTAAAAAAAAAAAAAAAAAAAAAAAGAAAGAAAAAAAAAGGAAAACTTGGGAGTTACTTGTAGGTGAACCAGGCTGGGTAATAGGCGTAATGATTGGGCAAGAGAGGAGAGATGAGGCATTTTTTGTAATCAAAAATACCAAGATGTCTGTAGACGGACATACGATGGTCAGATGTGAAGTAGATGGAATCGGGCTTGACTCCGGCGACATCTTTTATTGCGATGCCGTCGTTGTTCCCCACAAAAATCGACAGCTCTTCCAAGGACTTGTCCATCTTCATCAGCCGCCGCCGCTCGCGATCAACCCTGTACACCACGAAACGATTTTCCTCGAAGCGGCGAACCACCAGAAGCAGGTCCTCCTCCGCACAGACCAGATATTTCCGGTGCATTGCCGGCAGCGGCGGCTCAGGTGGATCAAACTGCAATTGCGCCACCCAATCAATGTCGAGGCGGGGAGAGGAGTCTCCTCCGACATCCCAACCCTCCAACTTGCAGGTGGATGAGATGCAAAGGAGGCGGCGGTGTGTAGTTGAATACACGACGCTATCGTACGCCGTCCCAACATCGCCAAAGGTAGCCCATTCACATCCATGGCTTTTCGGAGAGCAAAAAGCCAACCGCTGCCCAACTCCGAAAATCATGAAGGCTTTTCCTCCTCCTCCGTCTCCTCCTTTCTCTGATGCTGATGCTGATGCTGATGGTGGTGAGAGGACTACGCTTTGCACTGCTATCCTGTTCCTGTTGTTTTCATTTTCATTTTCAAAGGGAGGGGGAGGGGGAGGAAGATCTACGAATCGATGGCGGATCGGATCTAAAAGAAAAAAGCTGTGGAGGTCGCGCAGAGCTAGCCAGCCCTGAGACGATCCCACCACATCCAAGGTTCCATCGATTGCGTCATCGAAATCGAACACCTCTTGCTCCCTCTTGTGTCCGTTCCGAAAGAAGCTGTAATTTGTCTTCTTTGCACAGCACCAGAACCTGAAAACCGGCCCATCTTCTGCTTTGGTGTCCGCTCGTATCATCACCAACGGCGATTCGCCGCCGCATCTGGTGGTTATCATCCGATTTGCGTGGAAAATTCCACGTCGTAAAAGGGTTGAAGTACTCATTAGCACCGACGGCGTGCTCGGCTTCTTCTGTTAACCTAATGGCAAATCCCATATATTGTATATTAAAAAAAAAAAAGATAAAAAAAGAAGAAGAAAGACCTAAGCGGCCCAATGAAACACGGAAAAAGCAAAAGGAAATTATTTTTTAATCCCATAGTGCTTGTATTTTTAAGGCTGTCCCGATAATGAAAGATAAGTTGGGCCGCCGGGGAACCCTAGCTCCGAGATAGAAATTAACCATGTTTTCCTCCGCCACCCTCCGCCGCTGGGCTGGAATTTCTGTGGAAGGAGCTAAGTGTTTTAGCCGCGCAATTCACACGGCCACGAGACGTGCCGGTGTTAGCCCGTGGTTGATGCTGCCACCAGCTGTTGATGGAATCGGCAACATCCATTACAAATTCCGGTCTCTCGTGGATAACAAGGAGCTCCCTTACACGAATAAGATAGGCGGCGGCGAAGGCCAACTAGATTTACCTGTCGACATCGACATCGTAAAGGACGTGAAATTCGTGGGGTCGTCACACGGGTGGCTAGCTTTACAAAACCGGGGCAACTACGAAAATCTGTTTCTCTCAAATCCCATCACCGCCCGACACATAAAGCTTCCGCCACCGCCCGCCTCAGGCGCCTCCGGGCGCCTCATCCTCTCCGCCGGCGGCGAGATAGAAGAAGCAGACGACGGGTGCCTCGCTCTCATGACTTATTCCGATATACCCCTCACACTCGCCTTCTGCTCTCCGCTCCGCAGCAAAGAATGGACTCTCTTGGGCGGCGGCGCCGATGGTCGGGACTACTACGACAACATTGTATACTCGACCACACACCAGCGCCTCTTCTGCGCGATCCGATACAGCGGTTTGGAGTGTTGGAATCTTAATGGAAATCCTCCAAGGCGTGATTGGGTGATTCATCAAAGATTATCCGGGTGTCCGGTCATGTCGGAGTTCAAGGAGAGGTGCCATCAGGTGAGATACCTCATCTGCTCCGGCGAGGTGCTGCTTCTGGTGGTTCGCCACGTCAACCTTCGGGCTGGTCCCCACGGCTCCATGGTCGACAAAGTCATGCTGTCTCCGGACATGGGCTGTCTGTATACCAAGACTCCTTACAAGACCATTGATTTCGACGTCTACAGAATTGATCCCGAGAGAGGAGGAGAGGCGGAGCTCATGGAGCGTTCCTTGGGAGGGCTGGCGATCTTTGTCGGAATCAACGAGCCCTTTGCCATCCGGGCGGCGGAGGAGGTCGGCGGAGTGAGGCCGGATTGCGTCTACTTCACCGACGACAACCACCCACTGGCGGAGGTGTCGATGGTAGAAGGGAGCTGCACCTATGGGGGTCACGACAATGGTATCTTCGACTACAAAAACAAGGATTTCTATCCCTGCTGCGACGTTTATCCCATTGAGTATGAGAAAATCAGCAAGATTCTGCCGCTTCCATTGTGGTTCACTCCCACACCCACAACCACTCTCTGACAGTTTTACCAACCCCCAATTTTCATCAGATTATGTACCAATTTTGGACTTAGCAATTCGGTCTGCATTGAACCAAGCCTTTTTTGGCTAATATCGTAAAATTATGCTATGGATTGTATATTAAGCTGTTCAACTTGCATTTTGTGCTCGTTGTAGTTATTATATTATGATCAGTTTAATTATTAAATTTCTGTGTACTTTCTCCTAGTTATTAAACTTGACTTGGATATTTGGATGTATGGTGACTATGGTCTTAATTGGTGAATTACTATCATTGATCAGAGTTCTTTTATGAATTTATCTACTTGTAGTTGTTGTCGACCAGAATTGGCTTTCTCTACTGTCTGAATGATTATATCTGGCTTTAACGTTAAGTTGATGTAGAAGGAAATTCTGTCTTCTGCAATAATTTTTTTGATGTTGAGACCCACCCCAAAGTGGAGCATGATATTAACAACCTAAAAGAGCGGGAATTGAAGATTGCTACTGCTAATAGGAACTTACTTTGCTTAGCCTGCATGGAAATTGTTTAGTCTGACATTAACAAAGGGTGCTAACAGAGAAACGTCCATAGAGAATTGGCATATATTTTTGGGTCATCCTTCTCTCACCACCATGAAGCATATGAAGATACTCAAAGGTAAACTGCATGATGAGGCAGTAAAAGTTCTGGAGAGCTGCGAAGTTTGTATCCAATCTAAACAAACCAGGGAGTCTTTCTCTGTATTAAATCGAAGAAGTCCACACCTATTTGATCTGGTGCATGGTGGTGTGTGGGGGCCCTACTATGCAGCAAACATATGTGATACAAGGTATATACTAACTTTGGTTGAAGATCATTGCCGGGTGATATGGACATATATGTTGCATGGAAAAGATCAAGTTTGAGCTTCTTACTTCATTGCTATGGTACATAGTTTCACAAAACCATCAAAGCTTTTAGAAGTGATAATGGGACAGAATTTGTAAACAGAAATGTGGAACAGTTGTTTTCTGGCAAGGAATTATCCATCAGCGGTCTTGCCCTTATTCTCCACAACAGAATGGGATTGTGGAGAGAAAACATCGGACTTTATTGGAATCAGCCAGAGCCATGATGTTACAAAGTTCTTTACCTCTTCGTTTCTGGCCTTATTCTATTTTAACTGCCACTTGGATTCTGAACAGGATCCCTAGCAGAATCTTAGAGTGACAGTCACCATATGAGGTGTTATTTTGGCATGAAGCTACGGTTTCGGGTCCAGACCCACCCGTTACACTGAGGACCCGGACCCAGATCTGGACCCAGAAATTATAATTTGAACGGGTCCGGCCCGGATAATTACCCATGGGTAATTAGGACCCGTTACTTTTCTTTTTTTTCTTTTCTCTGGAAATTAAAATGCGTGAATTGTTGGGGAAGAAGTGGGCCTTTCTCCTTCTTCAATTCTCTGTATGAATTCGCTGCATTTTCTTGAAACAGAAATGAAGAGGGAGAATCATTTCTAGAGAGAGAAAGGGGATGAAGATTTTAGTCAATGACTCTAGCATTCATTATTCATATATATATATATATATATGTGTGTATATATCTGTACAGTGTTAAATGAACAGTAAATTTGAACAGAACGCCGTTTAATTTCTCTACAGAGCACCAATTCTAAGCAAATGAGGATTCTCTACTAAATATGAAAGCAAGCAAATTAAATATTTTATTATAGAAAAATTAAAACAAATAATTAAGAACTTAAAATACTGCATTGACTCGAAAGTTTATTCATACTGTACATGATACACACACTTGAAGGGTAAAAAATAACTATAAATATCAAAAATGATATTCGTTACTGTCTCTGCATTATTGAAATAATTATATATAATTCTCTTTAATTGCAGTAATAATGCCATGTCCATGATAAGCAAGTAAGCACCATTTATATTAATAATTAAATTAATCAAAATACCAAGTCAAGAATACACTTGAAGATGACGTATTTAATTTTAATGATCGATTTGCATCGACTATAATTTTATTTCTAGTTGTGTTTATCACTTATTTTACATCTTTATAATATCTTTAAGCTAGAGATTAAAATTTGCCATTTAAATAAAATCATTGGCATGACTTATTTTTTTATTTTTTCAAAATTATACTATTAATAAGATTTTATTTTTTTTTTGAAAATACCAAATAGTTGAATTAACTTATAAGAAAAAAAATGGATTCGATTAATACTATATACAATTGTTAGTACCCAAAAAAAAGGGCGGGTCGGACCCGGACCCGGAAAGAGCGAGTCCGGGTCGGGTCAGGTCAGGTCAGACCCGTTGCATGTATAGATCTGACCGGGTGGGACCCGGACCCAAACTGAGTGAGTATTGGGTGGGTCTGGGCTGGGTCCGGGTATTACCCACCCATTGACAAGCCTACTGAGGCCTTTTAGATATTTGGCTTATGCAGTTGATGTCTCTCCTCACAGGGGTAAGTTTGACATAAGAAGTCATAAATGCGTTTTCCTAGGATAAAGAGTTTCAATTATATGATTTGGAAACTCAAAAACTAATAATCTCAAGAGATGTGAAGTTTCTTCATGACAAGTATCCTTTTTATCCTCATTATTCTGCATCACAGCCTATAGATGATTCTCCTACTGTACCTAGTTTTCCTACTGCAGAGGATGTATTTGATTCCCTTCTACTTCTACAGATGATGTGATTGAGCACCATACCACTGATGAAACTGACTTGTCTGAGAAATCTGATCAAGTGCTTGAGCTGAGAAGAAGCTCTAGGACAAGAAAACCTCCTGCCTGGATGGAAGATTTTGTGGGAACAGTGAATACAAATTCTTTGCTAAAGCCTATGATAGGTAATATATACTCCCCCCACATTCCCATATATCCTCAGTTCTACATTATCTGATTCATATGTTGATTATCTTCTCAACATATCTCTAGAAAAGGAACCTTTTTCTTACAAAGAGGCAAGTAAAATACCACATTGGGTAGATGCTATGGAAGATGAACTGCATGCTTTAGATAAAAAACCATACATGGGAAATCACAGATTTGCCAAATGAAAAGAAACCTATAGGATGTAAATGGATTTACAAGATCAAATATGATGCAAATGGGAAAGTTGATAGGTGTAAGGCTCGATTGGTATAGATTATTCTGAGATTTTTTCTCCTGTTGCAAAGATGACTAGTGTGAGATTCTTGATAGCCATAGCTACTTCGTTCTCTTGGCCTTTGTGTCAATTAGACATTAATAATGCATTTTTGCATGGTTTTCTAAATGAGACTATCTACATGCATATTCCACCAGGGCTCAAAGGTGCTAAACCTGGGCAAGTTTGCAAACTTGTTTGCGCAAAAGCTTATATGGTCTCAAACAAGCATCCCGTGAATGGAATGCTGAGTTTTCTCGGAAATTACTCTCCCAAGGTTTTTCTCAATCTCACAGTGATCCCTGTTTATTTCTTCAAGGCCATGAGGATTCATTTGTTTGTCTTCTTGTTTATGTAGACGATGTTCTGATCAGTGGTCCTAATATTAAGATTATTCAAGAGGTCAAAGATTATGTGGCCATACGTTGAGTTTTCGCGCGCTCTCAGGCTTGACGATGAGGGACAGCCTGTCGTTCCAATCTAGGGTTTGTTTCTCAGAGAAAACGGTGTCGTTTCCGTAGCCATCGAAATCGTCTTCAGGCCTCGCGCATTTCATTTTCTCTTCCTTGGGGAGTGAAAAGAATTTCTTCGTCATTGATCGCACCTCGTCCAATAACGACTCTTCTATTCCGTGATTCACCGCCTTTATTAATTTCGACAATATTAGAATTTACTTTTTTTATCAAATAGGATATATACATTATTTAAATGCGTATAGAATTGATGATCGAACCTGAATATAACCACAATTGCTCAAGGCTCCGCCTAGTTTCTCCACTTCCTTTTCTCCCTCCGGAGATGAGGAAGTGAGGAGGGCGACATCGATCACCGCCACGTCCATCGCCGGAAAGTCGGCTCCGCCTATGCCGTCTTTCAATATGTACTTCTCCGGTGGACTGCTGGCAGCGGTGGACAACTCTTGTACACTCTTTGCTAGTGATTCAACTCCAGCGACAGCGGCGGTGACCATGATTTTTGTGCTGCTTGAGAAACTATTCCTTCTAGAAGAGCAAAGTTTGTATTGACTAACGTAAATGTGATATGCGAATGCAGGAATGGGGTTGTAACTATTGGTCTTAAATTTGACACGTGTCTTATCTTTGCATATACATTACACATTATACCTCTCATTGGCTTTTACATTTAAACATGATAAAATAAGTGTTAATACGTAATACTAGACAAAAAAATAGCTCTGTTTGTTTTATAACCATCACTTAAGATATACAAGCAATGATTATGTACGTTGCACGTATAATCTCTTACTAGTAATTGCACGGGGTAACTAAATTGTATATTTTTCTTAAAAAAATAATAAATTTTAATGGTTATGGTCTAATAATTAAAAAAGTTTTTAATTGTAAAAATTAATTAGTATGAGGATAATTCTATACCCATTATTGGCACCACTAACATAACCACCGTTGGAATGAAGTCGAACGTAATACAAATCAATGATTTAACATTAGTAAAAAGAAGAGAATGCTACATTGCTCATCGTGAACACAATTAATGCGCTCACGACTAATATGATAATGAGATATATAAAGAAAACTCTTATATAAATATATACCCAAACTAAACTTTATTTGATTTTTTTTTTCAATGACACATTATGTGTGTTCGCCGTGGGTAGTAGAGCGTTTTTTATATAAATAATCATAAAAAATTAAAACCTATGAAAAAAATTCTTAACTATACTAAAAAAGTCCACATGGTATTATCATATTAACGATATCCATATTAGTGATGTCCATCATAAATAGGAGACCATTTTTGGTGCAATTCTTAAAACGACCCTTAAATTCACTATATCTTAGTGTTATACTCCATTCGTCCGCAATATATATGTAAAAGTTTTTATTTTGGCAGTTCCTAGATAAATATTTTTACTCAAAATGGAAATCATTCCCTTACACCCTCATAAACTTTAACCTTTATACTCACTCTGTCTCGCGTATATAGAGATGTTTTTGTGGCATGAAAATTAAGACGGGAGTGTTAGTAGTGAGTTAAAGTTGTGTGTATAAGTTATATTCATTTTTATTCATTTGTACTTGATTTTTAATTTTTATTTATTTTATTTTAATCTGAATATATATTTTGAAATTCAGAAATATGTTTTCTAGTTTTATTATTTTTTTTAATTGTGCTGAAAATTTTCTATTTTATGTAATGTCTATATATGAATGACACATACCAAAAAAAAAAATCTATATATATAAATGGGACGGAGGAAGTAACTTATTCACAAAAAAGAAAATGTAAGACTCGGCACTTTATCCTCAAGTTCAACATTTTATAGTAACAACTTTACTCTTCCGCCACTCTCAGCGCGACTTTCTCATTCACTATTAATTTTGCTATCATTTTTTCTTATTCAAAATGTGCGTCGGTCAATTCTAACATAACACATTGGGGACGGAAATAGTACATTAGAAGATTTAGAAACTACCTCCGCAACGATCTTGCTTTCCACCTAGAAATGACATAAAAGAATAATATTCCGCTTTTATTAAATGAATCATATCTCAAAGGGGTCACAAATACATTTATTTTAAAATGAATCATATCTCTCCTCAATCTCTTTTGTATGTCAATTAAGGAAACTCATTAAATTCTTTAAATGTTATTATAGGTTTTAATGTGGAATCTTAATTATTAGTAATTATTAATAGTACTCACTATTTATTGGGAGAAGTAATTGCACATCTTTAATCTTATTTTTGAAAATTGATACACCTCTATTAATGTCTTTACGTATCTTAGTTTATCAATTCAATAGAATGGAAGTAAATGTAATTATTTTATGTTATTTTATTTTATTTTTAAATTTGGCTATATATATATATATACGTCAATGTAACTCAAACATACAATTCAAAATTTGATTTAATCGTTAATAAAATAGTTTTAAAATTATTAATTACAATAACATAGATTCTTTTTTTTCTTTTTCTTTTTTTTTGATTAGACAAATTTTAAGGCTGCGCAACAGGGGACTCGAACTCGAGACCTTTGGTCCAAGGCTTTAACCCCCTACCGCTAAGCGGAAAAAAAAAACATATATTCTTTCTCCAATTATTTCTAGTGATACATTGATGCCTTTGCTATTAGATATATAGTGCTACACCTCATGGTCTTCTAAATCTAACTTAGAAGTTATATGCCCCTCAATTTATTTAATTCGTATTGGTCCACATAATCGAGAGTAGTGCTTATGGGGATGATAGAAATTTACATTATCTTATGTAAAATCACAATACAATACATCATACGTATCATAGTATGTAACATGCATTCACATTTCAATAATCTCTATATTAGATCAACCAAAAAAATATGAGATACATCATTGATGATGTGTAGACATTGATAATGTTGGTGCACCCATTGAGCCACTTCTCATCTTCACCCAAAAATGTTAGGCCCTTGTCTAATAGTTGTTGCATTACGATTACTGTGATCATCACTACGATATTGTGCTTCTATGCCACAATCACTTCTCTTTCAAAATAAAACATTATTGACTCCTAATAATGGAAAACAAAAACATTTGAAATGTGTAGGTATGAAGGTTGAAGAAATCTGAATTATATAGGTAGAAAAAAATAGTGTAATATGAAAATATATTAATTTGTTGCACTAATCATGTTTTTGTAACGTCTACTATTAAATAATTGATTGAAAACTATTAATGCATAATTATGATATTTTATTAACATTAAAAATAAAAAAATACTAAAAATGGCAACTATTTAACTGATATTTAAACAAATTCATATCTACTAATATAAAATACAAATGGAAAAAGGAGAAACAATTTTTCGCCAAATTAATCAATTTCTTGCTTCGAGCTTGGTATGAATTTTTTTAATTTTTTTTAAGTTATGTAAGAATTGCATTATATATTTCTTATTGTAGGAAGTGTTTGGATGACGATGACTATGAGATGGGAAAGACGAGAAGATGTCAATTTCTTAACAATCTGCAGTTTTTTATATATATATATATATATTTTTGCAATTTCTTGGTAAGAAAACTAACAATTTCTTACCAACACTTGTAATTTATTAGTATCATTTTCGAAACTAATAATAGTACTTTAAATGATTAAGTGATAAGAAATGAGATGTATTTCTTACCAATGTGTGTGATTTCCTGTATAATTAAATACAATTTTTTCTTTTTTCTAACCTTCTACTACTTGGTTGTTCATGTGTCTTTCTGGTTGTTCATGTTCTTTTTATATAATTTTTTTACCAAGTCTACGAGTTGGAGAAGGTAAGAAATTGAAATTTTTATGACCAAATTATTTGTAATCAAAGATAATTCGTAAATCATTACAGTAAAGAGAAGTAAGGAATTATCAATTTAAGCGAGCTGGAAAAAGTAAGAAATTGTCAATTTCTTACCAAGTTATTTGGTTGAACTATCAAAATAATTTGTAGCTCCTTACAGTAAAATAATAATAATAATAATAATAATAATAATATAAAAAAAGAATTGAAATATAAGCAAGTGAACGAAAATTGGAATAAAAGGGAAGAGAGAGAAAAATTATATCAGGAGAGAGAATGGAAGAGAGATAGTGGAAAAAGACAAAAGTAAGGGTATAATTGGAAGAAATTTGAAAAATTGGGCAAAATTTGTATTTTGTTATATGTTAGGCAAAGTTTAATTTCTTATCCTCAAAATGGACATTTTAATTGTTGTCTCTATTATAAAAGTAAACGTGCTTGTAATACACAATAAACATGAAATTATCTTTACACAATTTGAAGCTTAAAATATTTTCATGTATTTTAAGCCACGCTTACGTGGTGAATAATACGCATAAACTTTCCAACGTCAAATAACATCTATTCTTATTTCTCATACTGTCATACATAAGAGTTTATCATCAGAATCATATTCAGACAAAGACATAACCGGTATGGACAAATCTCTTTTTTAGTTTTTATTCAGATAGGATATGGCACTAGCGACTCCAGTATGGAGCAATGGGGTACAACTGTACCCCAAAAAAAAAAATTTACTACTATTATATATATATATATATATATATATATATATATATGTATGTATATTTATATTTATTCATTTTCAATAATTACAATAAATTTTAAAACATTATTAAGGTTAACAAAAAGACATGTGACTTATCCTCTAGTATTTTTGCTCATCAAATTGATATTGATTCTTCCGATTGCTACTGCAAATGTCGAGAGAATATTTTTCAGAATGACTTATGTCAAAAACAAATTGCGAAACAGCATGAAAATTCAATTTTTAAATAATTGTTTGGTCAATTTTACTGAGAGATATGTGTTTTCCTACGAGTTTTTGATGACTATGTTGCCAGTTGCTTTTAAGTAATGAAATATTGTCGAAAATTAAATTAGGTATATTTATAATGTTACTATTTTCGTTGACATTATTATAAAATGGTATTGTTAATATTATACTCCCTCCGTCCCCCTTTAATTGTCCAGTTTGACTTATTGACTTTTTGACACGTATTTCCATCGAGCCGGGAAACGAGTTATAAAATATAATTTTAAAGTATTGTTTCTTTTACGGGATACTATGACACTCATAGTATCCCGTAAAAGAAACAATACTTCAAAATTATATTTTATAACTCGTTTCCCGGCTCGGTGGAAATGCGTGCCAAAAAGTCAATAAGTCAAACTGGACAATTGAAGGGGGACAGAGGGAGTATAATCATTTTTCGCACCCCCAAATTGTAAATCCTGGAGTCGTCACTGGGATATGACTCCATATTTATTAATTTGACATGAAAAAGAAAATCCAAAAAGTTCCTCAAAGAAAAAGAAATTCAAGAAACTATAATCTAACTGCATCAATTGGCCTTTTCCCCTGCTGATAGTAGTGGAAATATATTTCTGGATAGTTTCTCACCTTCTTATACATTCTTGGCCTCTTTTCATCTACAACTTCTTCGACCGGTTCGATCTCTTTCTCCGGATCGGGAGCGCAGAATATAGCCAAACTACTCCTCTCTCTCTCCGAATTCGTAACTGCTCTGTGCACAGGGCTTCTGTATATCCCATTGCTCATTATCTGCACAAAACAGAAGAACATGATGATATTTTTAACAATAACTTAGTACCTAATTTTTTCAATTTCTTTCCAAATCTATCAATGATCACAGACCAAGTATGAAAACTAAGCGAAGAAGCAATGCAAAAACCAAGAATGCAGGTTTCATGCATGTGATTGTTTCCTTAATTAGTATGCATACCTCAAGCTGATCGCCTAAGTTAATGAACAAAGCATGAGGCATTATGGGAACCCAAAACCATCGATTATCTTTCAGAATCTGAAGGCCTCGTACTTCTTTGTCTTGCAACAGAATAGTGATCCCGGATCCATCCGCGTGTGGTTTGAGGCCAAGAACTTGATCGGGTTTCGAACATGGAGGATAGTAGTTGAATCTTGCATCCATCGTCTGATTTTCTCCAAATTTGCTGAGAAAACTCCCCTGTGGTAAACTCAACGACTTCTCTATTGACTTGAGGAGCTGTTCTTCGATCTTTGTAAGCTTAGAAGTGTAATCATGTAACATTTTTCTGAATAAGCCCGAAGATACAAAACAGTAGCATTTAGCAAAAATACTTCAAGCCCTTGAAAGGGAATCATCATAAAAAGCCGATAACGTCTACTTTGTCCGAAGAAATCATAAAAAAAGCACATCATTACAGAACAAAGTTCCTAATTCTGATAAAATGAGATGAAAACATGCAGATTCTTACCTAAATGGTTTTGGATTTTGAGGCCAGTAGTCGAGTTTTTGGCGAGGAGCAACTTTAAGATACAATCTATCAGTCCAATCAAGCGGTTGGTTTTCGAAAAGAACTAAATCGTTACCATATCCTTCATAGTCGTCGCCTTGCCTCATATATTTCTGCTTCTCCATCTTGGAAAGGTGAAAGAACTCTGTGGCCACTTTGCGAACTTCATCCAAGAACGAATCCTCAGTGCCATGGTTTACTGCCTAAAAAAAAATAAATTGAAATCTTCGACAATCAGTGCAGTGATCACTACTAAAATAGGAGTGCTTTGTGTGCTGGCCTAGAGACAGGAGTTAATAATGTCGACGTCCGTAGCATGTTCATTAAATTTCATGTTAAAAAAAATAGGAGTGCTTTGAAAACTTTGGACCTTCAGTCCTCTTTAATTTCTAAATTTCTTGAATTAACTTGTATTCAAGGAAAATTAAGCTTAATCTTGTTATAATGAAACAATTACAATACCACACCGATATTCAATCCATATCATTCCATATAATGAGCAATATACATATATATCAAGTTTTTAGTTTTCAGAAGTAGATCTCCATCTTGGCTCACTACAAGATTCAACATAGATCCTCCATTTGATAAACAAATGAATAAAAAAAATAAAAAGATTGATGATCTATTACTATGTATATATAAATAAGTAATAGGGAATTAACAAGTAAAAAATCAGTTTCCCAACAAGAAGCAGAAGATGATAATAAACAAGTGAAGAAAAGGCAATATACACCTGGAAACAGCCCCACGAAGTGAGAGCAGAACGGAGGCGGAGGAGCTCCGCCGCATCCTCCAACCGGCCGACGTCAATGACTGGGATTTCTGTAGCTATAGGAACAGTAAGATCTATAGGCCCGTAACCACCATTGTCTTTCCAGATGTACCTCTTCGGTAGCTCATCGCCATTTTCGACCAATTCTTGAACTGTTCTGCTGCAGTCCGCCTCTGGTTTTCTCGAAGGAGAGACATCAGCCATGGTATTTTGATGAGAGAGAGAGAGCGAGAAAAAAAGAAGAAAAAAGTCTTGTTTTGTTAGCTCAAATAGTACAAGCAGAAGTAATTTGTCGTATTACCTTATTCGAATAAAAAAGAACTAATTTTATATTCTTGATCTTTTTCTTACTTTGACCCATATACATATTGATCGATCGTGGAATTTTAGAGTGATTTGTACGAAGGGAAAATAAAGAACGCAAGAGTTTACGTGGTTCGATCTTTGATTTGATCTACGTCCACGGAGAAAAGAGTTTCTTATATTAATACTCTCGAGTTACAGAATGTGTGTTTCAATCTATCCTAGCATCACTATTTATAGGCACCCAGCAGCAGTTACAGCCGAGGTCGTGGGGTGCCACATCAGCAATCGTGGGTTAGAGATCGTGGGTTGGAGATCATGGGTCGGTCGAGCTTCTATGCTCTCAGGCTGCGCTGCTGGATTGGGCCGAAGTGTCTTCTGGGCCTTTCAGTGGGCCGAACTTATTTGCCGAGGTCCAATTATATTGGGCCGGTGCTTGGGCCTAGTAGCTGGGTCGTATCCTATCACATCCCCCCCCCAAAAAAGTGTAGAAGCGAGGACAGGATTTATAGCTGGGACGTAGGCGAAGTTCATATCGCCTCGTTTAGACGAAGTAGGGATTGAACGGCATTGTCCCCGTCGGAATTGAGAACTTCGACATAGTCGAAGTGAATGTCGCCTCGTTTAGACGAGGTCGTAATTGAATGCATTGCCTCTGTCGAAATACATACCGCCTCATTTATATGAGGTTTAGTGATAGCTGCATTGCCCGCCTCGTTTATACGAAGTCGAATGCGAGCTGCATTACCCCCATCGAAATTGGGATTTTGACGAAGTCGAAATGCATACCGCTTCGTTTATACGAGGTCGAGTGCGAATAGGCCGGAGATGAAGGGGCGCGACTGTTGGAGTCCAGAGTAAGTGGGACACGTGTCGCTTCCCTATGCGGGCAGGTGAAGAGGCGGGATTTGAAAAGGCGGAAGATTTGCTTATAAAAGCTTCCAGCATACGCCTTCAAACATTTTTTCCCCCAATTTACTGTCCCGACTTAAGAGAGAGAGAGTAAAAACCCTAAGTCAGAGTTCTGCATCTGCCGCCGCCATTCGCACCATATTTCCGTGAAATTTTTTGTGAAAGCCGCAACAAGTAAGTTTCCTCCTCTGTAATGTCTTCTTCTTCATCTTCTCTCCCGGTAGATATAGATAGGGTGAACACAGGGGTTTCGCCCTCGACGTCTAGGGTATTTCCGGCGAGGGTTTTTTTGAATGTGTACACACGTTCGTTGATCCAGCCCAGCCTTCGAGAAATCGAATTCCTACCCTTAGTTGGGTCCGACGCCGCCCTTCAATATGCCTCCACCATGAGTGAGTCGCATATGCAAAGTTTGGCTCGGAAATTTTTGTTTCCAGAGTCGACGGAGTTGGTTCTGCCACATATAGATGATAGGGGTAGTTCGTCTCCTGTAGGTTTTTTTACTATGTACGAAGACTATCTTCAGTTCGGTCTTCGCTTTCCTTTGAATCGCATTTTTGTCGAACTTCTAGAGAAGCTCGAATTGTCTATAGGGCAGTTGGCGCCGCCCTCCGTCAAGCAGATCGTCGGGTTTTGTGTCGAGGTCGGTCGCCTTGGCGGTTCGGCTTCTGTAAACTTGTTGCTTAAGTTTTTTAGGCCTAAGCGGGGTCCGACGGGGTGGGTTTACTTTTCTCCCCTCCATGGGTTTAAGTTGGAGACGCCCTCCAAGGTGCCGAACTGGCAGAAGAAAATTTTCTTCTGCCGGACTGAAGGGGTGCCTTTATATCCTTGGTCCAAGGTCAAGTTCACGCCTCAAGTCACTGAGAAACCAATCAGTGATCTTAAGACGAGCTTGGTGAACCTCAGCTATATTGAGAGGGATTATTCTGAGGCCGATCTTGCGAGGTATGGGCTGAGCCCATATGACGGCACTGTGACCGCGGATTTGGGTGAGGCCCTGCTTCATATATTACATGAGGTGTTATCTGTTTGAGGTTTAATATGTTTTCTTGTGCTTGCAGTGAATCCCCAAGATCTCCAGGCCGCAGTTCAGAGGAAAAAGAAGAGGGCGAGGCCCTCTCCTGCCGTAGTACAGACGGTGTCTGGTACGTCGGCTTAGAGAGCAACCGACCTGACTAGGTCGGTTTCAGAGAGTTCACAGCCGGGTTCACCTCGGGCCGGTTCGCCTCCACCTCTGACTGTGGGTCATCAAATTTAGGGAGTTCAGCTCCCCTCGATTGATGAGGTGGGGGATTATGGGGGTGGTCGGCTTTTGGGCCGAGATGCATTCCGGGAGATGTCATTTCCCGAGGTGAGTACTAGTTGGTTTATTAAATAGATTGTCAAATATGTTTCTGATGCATCTTTGTGCAGGAGGCTGAGGTGGCACTAGCCGGGCTGAGCGGCTTGTCGAACTTCGTATCTGGCGGGGTCGCCAAATTCCAGAAGTTGTCTGTCGAACTTGAGGCAACGAGGGCCGATCTGGCAGCGAAGGTGACGGTTGCCGAGGCAAAGGCAAAGAAGGCGGCGGAAAAGGAGGCTAAAGCCCTTGCCGCTACTGAAGAGACAAAGAAGAGAGCCGCCGACCTGGAGGCCGAAGTTGCTGGGTTGAAGACCCAACTCGCCGAGGAGCGGGAGAAGATGGCCCGGGCGGTTGCTGGTCAGGGTGGCATGCTCCGGGCCTTTGCTGAGCGGATATTCCGGTCCCGCCACTTCAGTGGGGCCGTTACACAACTGTTGGGTGCTATGAGCACCTCGGTCTCTGCCGCAGTCATTGATTTGATTGCCCAGGATTACCCGGACCTGGACAAGGCCAAATATGGGTATGAGGCATGGTCCGAAGAGGAGATGTTGCTGGAGTATGCCGAGGTACTTGTGGAGAGCACTTCGAAGGTAAAGCTCGGTGCTGAAGCTATAGGGAGCAATATGGAAATGACTCCTGGCAGCTTCGGGATGAATTTAAAGAGCTCGTACGAGTAGCGAGCATCTACGAGACAGTTCTTGATCGCTGTCCGAAGTTGAAACGACGTATTTTGTCAGAGGCTGAGTTTTCGACTTCGGCTACCCCTGGTGCGAACTTGAGGCTGCTTGACCGCACTTCTAGGGAATTCTTGGAAGGTGAATCTTCAAGTTCGGCCAACCCTGATCCTAGGATTGTCGCACGCCATTCTCAAGAATTCTATAATCAAGAGCGGCGGTTGGCGCCTGGACGAGGTCGAGGTCAAGAGAGCCAAAGTGTCCGAGGTCATGGAACTCAGAGTGGCCGAGGTAGAGGTCGAAGTTCAACTCCCGGACGAGGTAGAGGCAGGCTTAGTGTAGACGATATTTTGAACTTTAACTCTGGTAGGGATTTCGCCAGAGATTGGCTTAGCTTTAGTGAGCCTCGGCCTCCGGGTTCCTCGTAATACTTGTATATTTTCCATTTATATGAAATAAAACGGAAATTCTGCACTTTTATTTGAGCTTTTCATCCTCGTTTTTAACTAAGGTAGCTTTCCCTATTTTAAACGAAGACAGCTTACTTCGTCATGAAATGAAGTTCGGCTTTTAAAAAGCTCTCTTTGTCTCAATACGAAGTTTTAATTTGCTTACTTCGTAATAGGACAAAGTTCGGCCTTGAGTGGCGCACTTCATCATAAGACGAAGTTTGGCCTTAAGTGGCTCACTTCGTCATAAGACGAAGTTTGGCCTTAAGTGGCGCACTTCGTCATGAGACGAAGTTTGGCCTGAAGTGGCTCACTTTGTGTTTAGACAAAGTTTGGCCTTAAATGGCGCACTTCGTCATGAGACGAAGTTTGGCCTGAAGTGGCTCACTCCGTCTTTAGACGAAGTTTGGCCTTATATAACCCGTCCTCTTCATAAGACGAGGTTAAAGTTATATGGGTTTCTTATTTGTCGAATTTATCGATAGTGGTGGTCCCCTCACGCGCGTTTAGATGTTACTCCAAAATTGAAGTTTCGGTTTGTTTTTGTATTCCTCGTCAGAAATTTAGTTTGTGTGTTTCGAGATAAAATGTACGAGTGGAAGAAACATGCAACACTAAAATATGCAAGACTCGAACTTTATTGATAAAAAATAAGACGCTTAAAAAGATGGACACAATAAACCTAACAAGCTATTTACACACACCTGCTTCCACTTATAGATAATATCTCTTCAAGTGAGAAATGTGCCAAGTTCGGGGTATTGGCTCACCAGATAAATGGGCGAGCTTATATGACCATTTGCCGAGGACTTCTTGAACCCGGTATGGGCCTTCCCAAGTAGCTTCTAGCTTGCCAAGCTTCTCCGCCTTACTGACCTTGTTATTCCGAAGTACGAAGTCACCTATTTGGAATTGCAGGTGCTTCACCCGGTTGTTGTAGTATCGAGCTACTTGCTGTTTGTATCGAGCTTCCTGTATATAGGCTTGTTCCCGCTTTTCTTCTAGCAAATCGAGGTCAGTTCGAAGTTTCTCTTCGTTGTCCTGGGCTGCGAAGTTAAGCGTTCGGGGGCTCGACAAGCCGATCTCTACGGGAATCACTGCTTCAGTTCCGTAGACCAAACTATATGGTGTTTCACCATGTGATGTTCGGGGAGTAGTCCGGTAAGACCATAGAACTAGGGGCAAGTTTGCCGCCCAATCTCCTTTGGCCTTATCGAGTCGGGTGTTTAACCCTTTGACTATTGTTCGGTTCGTAACCTCAGTTTGGCCATTCGCTTGAGGGTGAGCTACCGAGGTGAACTTTTGTTGAATATAGAGTTCGTCACACCATTCTGTGAACGTCCTGTCTGTGAACTAGGTTCCATTATCTGAGACGAGGACATGAGGTATGACGAAGCGACAAACTATGTTCTTCCAAACGAAGTTTAGGGCATTTTTGCTTGTGATCCATGCTAGAGGTTCGGCTTTCACCCACTTTGTAAAGTAGTCGATAGCAATAATGAGGAATTGTAGTTGGCCGGGAGCTTTTTCGAACGGGCCAACGATGTCTATTCCCCACTGCATGAACGGCCAAGGGCTTTGCATGCTGGCCAGTTCGGTCTGTGGCAACCTTGGAACCGTTGCATGGATTTGGCACTTCGGACACTGTTTGACGAGGTCGATAGCATCCTGTAACATGGTGGGCCAATAGTATCCCGATCTCATGATCTTCTTGGATAGGGCGCGAGCTCCGATGTGACTGCCATAGGACCCTGCATGGACTTCGCGCAATGCGTAGTTCGCTTGGTTGGGCCCCACACATCTTAGGAGAGGCTGGAGGTAGGATTTTCTATACAACACTCCCTGTTCTAGGACGTACTTGGTGGATTTAGCCAGGAGCTTCCTAGCCTCGACCTTATCGGCTGAGAGTTCGCCTATTCCTAAATAGTTGCGAAGTGGAGTCATCCAGTTCGGTCCGTCTTCGGTTACTACATTAACTTCGGCTTCATCAATACTTCGGAGTTGTACTTCTTCCACCGGAGAGGTCGCTGAAGACGATGCAAGTTTACTCAGTGCGTCAGCTCGATCGTTGTCTCCTCTTGGGATTTGCACCAACTCGAAGTATGAGAAGCTCTGTTGTAGGATCTTGGCCTTGTGGAGGTATTTCTTCATTCGTTCACCTTTGGCCTCGTACTTGCCTAGCATATGGCTCACTACGACTTGAGAGTCGCTGTGAACTTAAATGGCTTGTACTTGGAGGGCTTGGGCTAGACGAAGTCCAACAATTAGAGCTTCGTACTCCACTTCGTTATTTGTGGTCGGGAAGTTGAACCGGAGTGCATAGGTCGTCTCCTTCCCTTCCAGGCTGATGAGTAAGATCCCGGCTCCGCTTCCTTTGTTGCCTGATGCCCCATCCACGTAGACCTTCCAACAGTCTTGTGGCGGTTGGTTTGGTGCTTCGGCCTTTGATTTGTCTTCGGCAGGTCCGACGGGCTTCTGCACCTCCGTGAACTTAGCTTCTACTAGGAAATCGGCCAAGGCTTGCCCTTTAACGGCCTGACGAGGTACAAAGGAAATCGCGTGCTCGCCGAGTTCTATAGCCCATTTGGCGATTCGCCCGGATGCTTCTGGTTTTGTGAGCACTTGCCGAAGTGGGAGATCGGCCAGCACTTGTATTGGATGCGCGTGGAAGTACGGTCGAAGTCTCCTTGCTGCATTTACCAATGCAAGCGCGACCTTTTCCAAAGGTTGGTACCTCGTCTCCGATCCTTTGAGGGCTCGGCTTATGAAATAGACGGGTAGTTGACGACGTTTCTCTTCTCTTACCAGGACCGCACTGATTGCCTCATCCGAAGCGGTGAGGTATAGGGAAAGGACCTCGCCCTCTTTTGGTACAGATAAAGTAGGGAGGTTTGCGAGGTACCTCTTTAGGTCGTCGAAAGCTTTTATGTGCTCGTCGTTCCACTCGAAGTTCGGCGTCTTCTTTAGTATCTTGAAGAACAAGAGTTGTTTTTCGGCGGCCTTAGACATGAAACGACTTAGCGCAGCTAGGCAGCCTGTCAGCCGGTGCACGTCGTGGATTGACTTCGGCACTTGCATTTCTTGGATGGCTTGGACTTTTGATGGGTTAGCCTATAAACCTGCGCGTGAAACCCAACACCCTAGAAATTTTCCAGATCGGACCATAAAAGTACACTTTTCTGGGTTTAATTTTAAATTCACTTCACGAAGTAGGCTAAGAACAACTTTGAGGTCGTTTACACAAGTGGCAATTTCCTTGCTTTTAACGACTATATCGTCTACATACACTTCGACAATTCTACCGATGTGGGCCTCGAATATTTTGTCAATCATCCTTTGGTATGTAGCTCCAGCGTTCTTCAGTCCGAAGGGCATCTTTTTATATGCATAGATACCGAAGTCCATGACGAAGGTGGTCTTTGGCGCGTCCTCGGTGCTCATGAGGACTTGGTGATACCCCTTGTACAGGTCTAAGAAGCTGAACATCTTGTGGCCAACAAGAGCTTCGACCTTCTTGTCAATGTTGGGAAGGGGGTAGCAATCTTTTGGGCAGTGCTTATTGAGGTCGGTGTAGTCTATGCACATCCGCCATCCCCCTCCCTGCTTTTCACCATTACGGAGTTGGCCAACCAGGTCGGATATTTCACTTCGAATAAAATATCGGCCTTTTGCAGTTGGCGCACCTCGTCATGGATCACTTGATTTTTTTCGGCTGCAAAGGCTCGCTGCTTCTGCCGAACTGGTTTCACCTCGGAATCGATGTTGAGGTGATGAGTGATGACGCTTGGTGCCACCCCAGTCATGTCTAGGGGCGACCAAGCGAAGACATCTCTGTATTCCCGAAGTAGCCGGATAATTTAACTTCGGAGCTCGTACTCTCCGACGAACCCTACTTTGACGACCTTGGCCGGGTTATCTTCGTTTAATGCAACGTCTTCAACCGGCTCGATAGATGATGGCGACGTCGGCTTCATCTCTTCGGAGTCCTGTAGTTGCTATGCCTGAGGGTGCTGCGTCCCGGAGCCTCAGAGTTCGACCTGCATGCACTCCTTGGCCTGCAGCTGGTTTCCCCGAAGTGTGATCACTCTATTTTTAGACAGAATTTTGATCGTCAGGTGGTAGGCCGAGCAGATCGCCTTCGTCGCTATTAGCTAATCTCTCCCCAAAATGATGTTATAGGGGGAGCTGGCTTTTACGATGAAGAAGTGGATTATCTTCGTAGTAGATAACGGGCTCTTCCCAACGGTCACGGGAAGTGAAATGATGCCTTATGTCGTCATTTCTTGCTATGTGAAGTTCTTCAGCGGCATGGGTGCCGGCTTTAGACGTGCTTCTTCGATATCGAGCTTATCGAAGCAGTCTTTGAAAAGCACACTCACAGAGGCTCCACTGTCAATGAATATTCGGTGGACCAACTTGTTGGCCACCACGGCCTCGATATAGTGGCATCTTGATGAGGTATGGCATGGGGGACTGGGTCATCGCTGGAAAAGGTGACGGCCTCGTCCTTCTTGAACCTTTTCTGGGCAGGTTCTTCTCGCTGTTGACTTCGGGCCTCGGCTTTCAACGATGACTTCGTCGCGCCTTGAGGCAGTCCGGTAATGGCAGTGATGACTGCATCATATTGAGGCTGGTCTTCGTCCTCGTCATCGTGCCTTGACTTTTTATCGTGACGGGGGGCGCAGTTGTTCCCTCCCCTATTCTTTTTCCTCTTGTCTTTCTCCCGAGGTCGGGTTTCTTGCTGATTGCGACTTTGGTACCTCCCAAGGGTACCGTCGCGTACCAGGTGTTCGATATCCGAGGCGAGATCTCGGCAGTCCTCGGTGTCATGACCATAATCGTCATGGAACTTGCAGTACTTCTCTTTGGATCGTCGCTTCGATCCTCCTTGGGACAAGGGTGGTGGCTTCTCGAACAAGTTCGCATGAAGCTCGTATATTTTGGCCTTGGACTTCATCAGCGGTGTAAGCTGATTCCGATCCTGATTGGGCCGAGGTCCGAGGCGGGACTCAAGAGGTCCCCACTGTAACCTGTCAAGAGCACTTCGTCGACCTTGTCCATGATCGGTGCGCTCCTCCCTCTTCTTCTTGTCATTATTTTCAGGCCGATCCGCTGCCCGTTTTCTCCGATCAGCCTCGTCCGCCTCCGCGAACGTGTCAGCAATCCTCCATAGCTGCCTGGAGGTCGTTGGACACGCCTTCACGAGCTCTCTGAAGAGAGTTCCAGACTGAATGGCATTTTGAAATGCCGAAATGAGAACGTCATCGGAGAGACGATCGACTTTAAGGCTCTCATTATAGAAATGGGCCAGGAAGTCGCTGATCATTTTTCCTCGCCCCTGCTTTAAGGTGAGGAGCTAGGCCGGGCTGATTTTCGCCTCAGCTTTCTGGAAGAAACGACGCTCGAAGGCGTCGAGTAGGTCGGCGTACGACCCTATGCTGCCGTTAGGTAGGCTGTCGAACCAGCTTCTGGCGTTGTCCACCAGCAGCTCGGGGAAGACTTTACACATGTAAACGTCTTCGGCGAGTCCTTGGTTCATCATGTTGTACTGGAACCGTGATAAGAAGTTGTTGGGGGGTCGTGTGACCCGTTGTAGGGCGGGATAAGAGGTACTTTATACATCGACGGGAGGGGAGTATAGAGTATCCTATTGGTGAAGGGAGTGGAGATTCGACCGTAAATGGTGAATTTTCCCTGGTATGGGTTTCCTTCGTCACGCCGAAGTGGAATTGCGTTTTGACGAGGTGATGTTGAACCACGATGAGGTGAAACGCGGTCGTTGTTCCCACAGTGGTTGTTGTTCCGTCGCCTTCGGGGAAGTTTGGCAATCCTGTCTCCAACGATCTGGAGACTTGGGGATCGCCGCTGTGACGGTTTGACTCCGTCTTCTCCACCTCGACTCTGTTGTCGATGTTGATCGACAAACTTAAGGAAATCTCGTTCGTGGAGGTCCAAGTACGCCTTCAGTGCATCTCCAAGATCGGGTTGGAGTGCGGCGTTTCTGGGTCGGTGGCCTGGTTCACCGCTATTAGCGGAGTCATCGGACTAGCCTGGTGACAAATCCTCCAGGTGGCCTTCAGGAGTTTGGTGGATTATGGGTTGCTGGTCACGTCGGACTTAGGAAGCAGTTTGCCGAACTTGGCTTACATCGGCTTCCTCCTCGTTGGCCAGCATGTGAGGTGGATTGGTGGGCAGGCCAACTTGGCTCTGCTTTGCTTTGGCAGCAGCAGCGGCAGCAGCGGCGGTGTTGGAGCGGGTTGGTTTCACCATCGTTTCTTCACTCAAAAACGTTGATCGATTTCACAAAAAGAATTCCAAGTTGTTTCCCACAGACGGCGCCAATGATCGATCATGGAATTTTAGAGTGATTTGTACGAAGGGAAAATAAAGAACGCAAGAGTTTACGTGGTTCGATCTTTGATTTGATCTACGTCCACGGAGAAAAGAGTTTCTTGTATTATTACTCTCGAGTTACAGAATGTGTGTTTCAATCTATCCTAGCATCACTATTTGTAGGCACCCAGCAGCAGTTACAGCCGAGGTCGTGGGGTGCCACATCAGCAATCGTGGGTTAGAGATCGTGGGTTGGAGATCGTGGGTCGGCCGAGCTTCTATGCTCTCGGGCTGCGCTGTTGGATTGGGCCGAAGTGTCTTCTGGGCCTTTCAGTGGGCCGAACTTATTTGCCGAGGTCCAATTATATTGGGCCGGTGCTTGGGCCTAGTAGCTGGGCCGTATCCTATCACATATCAATTAATCAATCAATGTATATATAATGTTAATGCATGATGACGTGTTCATAATATCCAATACATTTGATAGAGAGAGAGAGCGAGCGAGGGAGATAGGATTTTTAGGAAGAACGTACATCCAAGGCAGGTTGTACTTTTCGCTTGCGGGTATGTACATTTCCAGAATCTGCTTCATTCTTCAATTTAGGTTTTGATCTTATATATATAAATGATGAGAAATTGAAGGAAATGATAGGATTTTGGTGGTGGCGACGACAAGCTACGACGTTCACAGATCCATAAAGAACAACCAACACCTCCCTCCAAGGAACAAATTCAAGCACTCGAGGATTATATCAACTCCGCTTGCCGCCCCCCGCCGCCGCGAACCCTCCTTACCCATGGTTGTGAGATTATCCAGTTATGGTATGTTTTAAACTGATCGAATTACGGATTTTGCTATTTTTCCATCGCGAAATAAATTGATTAGGCTGAGATGAAGATGATCGTCGTCTTCACCACCGCCTTCTGTTTAAGCTTCTGCTCTGGCTGTAATTTTGCCACGTGGCGGACTGCAATCGAGCCTCGTGTCAAAAAAGTCGGAGAATCAACCGTATAATTATACTATTGTTCTTTTTCTGTGAGAAAAGGAGCTGTATGATTATTTTGTTCGTGTTTGTATTCTTGTAGTGCTTCATAATGCGATTTTTTTTAGTCATAATAATAATAATAACTTATAAGGTTGCATATTTCCATTCGCAAAATTTAATTTTTAAAATCATTCGTCAACTATATTTTTCTGTTTACGAGTAGTAATTAATAAAGTACTACTCCACCACACTTTTAAATAATTTGGCCTTTTTTTAGTCTAGTTAAGATCATCTCTAGCGCGTCGGAGGAGGGGGCTCATGCCCGCTTGTGAGCCCGGCGTGCGAGCTCCCTCCGCGTTGGCAAGCCCCTGCGACGGCGAGCCGGGCTCGCATCTGCGAGCTCCTGCCTCTGCGTCATTGCTAACGTCATTATGATGTCAACTGCCATTTTTTTTTTTAATTTTTGAATTTTGTGAATTAAAAAAAAAATTAATTTTGAGGAAAGAACCATTTAACTCCAACGGTTATCCTTCATCTTCTTCACATATAAATTCTTCCTCACTTTCCCTCACATTCACACAATATTCTACTCACACTCTAAATAAAAAATAAAAAAATCAAAGCTCAATCTTCCAAAAAAAACTTTAAATTCTTGTTATGGATGATGAGACGTTTCTCGCTTTGCTACGAGGTGAATATCTCGGTGGTTCCTCCTCTCAATATAACGACAATCCGACGTCGCCTCCGCCGCAATCCAACCTCGGATTCGCTCCCTACGCAAGTACTCATCATGGAGTGATGGGCTATTCTCCTGCCGGTACTCAAGACAAACCTCCGCCTGTCTTCGCTCAATTCCAAACTCCGCCGTCCAAGGGCAGTCGAGGTGCGACGCAAGAACTCAAAGGGCTAAATCTGTCAAGCTCCTTCGAGTCGGTTTCGAACGTCCCTACCCTGGAAGAATCGGCCCATCTCATCAAGGTTTGGTCGAGCATTTTCGAGGACCCATTTGTTGGCGATAGATAGGAGGATAAGATTTTCTGGGGCAAAATCATAGCTAGATACAACGGTACGATTGGAAGTATATGTACACCCCCAGAAACAAGAAGCAGCTTAAGGGGCATTGGCCGCGAATAATGCCCAAATGCAACCTCTTTCACAGCTACTACACTCAAGCGAAGAGGGACTGGCAAAGCGGGAACGATGCACACGACGTATACAAGTCTGCAGATGTGCTATATACAGCTGCAACGGGGAAGCCTTTCCAATATGAAAAGGTCTATGAGCAGTTGCAGCTTCTGCCAAAATATACAGATTTTTATTGTAATAAGCAGAAGGGCACTGATGGTTCGTCCAACTCCAGTAATCTCGACGCAGTAGAAGCGGAAGGTGATGGATATTTTCCTGAACGTAGCCGGCCGATCGGGACCAAACAAGCAAAGGCCCAAGCTCGGAATAAAGGAAAAGACAAAGAAGGAAAGGAGACGATCGATTTGGACCCAGTGTCGGAGGGAACCGACCATCAGTTTTTTGCTACAAACTTGGAGGCTGCTTGGACATACGTTATGGTGGCACAAAAGAAAGCTCAAGTCTTGGAGAGGAAGACCCAAGCCTATAAGGGAAAACTTATGGCTTCGTATAGCAAGTTGCTTAGGACAGATACGAGCAACATGACACCGAAACAGTTGGAGCAGCATCAGCTCCTCCTAACTAGAATGTGGAGCATGCTCGAACATTAGCTATCTTCATTATTGTAATTTGCTTTTTTAATTTTAATTATTGTATTTCGTTTCAATTAAATAAAAAAAATATTTCTCCAAAACATTGTGTTATTTTTTTAATAAATGAATAATATATTAAATAAATAAATAAAATCAAAGTTAAAATCAAAATAAAAAATAAATTGAAAATTGAATAAAAAAATTAAAAATAATATATTAAAATAGAGAGAGCCCGGGGAGAGAGTCTTTGGGCTGGAGGCGTTTTTTGGAGAGAGTCCTTTCCACCGGAGAGTGGCCGCAAGCCCCAAGGGCTTTCGGGGCTGGAGATGTTCTAAAATCATTCGTCAACTATATTTTAGTCTAGTTAAATTGTTGAAAACAATGGAAATAAATCAAATAATACCAGTATAGCCACTGACTCCACTAAGCTTTTAAATTTGGGCCCCTTTTTTTATTTTTATCAATATATAATATTCTAACTTAAAATCCATTATGAAAAGAATATTGTAAATGATAATCAGCAAAATGCATATTGAAGTCCATGCCTTTTATCTTTTAGCGAAAATGCATTATGTAGCCACAATTTCATACTCCCGTACACGAAAAGTATAGCGATGTTTTTTTTATTTGTTTGTTTGTTTTTTTTTTGTTTTTTTTTCATTTTTGTCTGTCATGACTCCATAATCTTTCTTTTATTAGAAATGGATCCACGTAAATCTCTCTCTTATAAACATCATTATATATTTCGGATAACGAAACGCAGCTCAGTTGGTAAGACGCTTTCCCTCCAACCAAGAGGTCGGGGGTTCGAGTCATATTAAGGGAGAAATAAGGAACAATTATTGATTCTTTTTAAAAATTAAAAAAAAAAAATCAAACAATATTTTTCAAAACATATGTCTTCCAAATTTCGACCCACACCACACTTTTTTTAGACGGAGAGAGTTTAACATATATTTATTGGGATTGCCAAAAAAATAGTTTATGGAATTGTGGGTTGGTTATTTTCTCTGAGTGTGTAGGAAGTACAGAGTCCAATTGAGTCTAACGCGTCAAACTTGGCGGGATGGAGAGAGTATGAATTATCCATTTCGTGTAAAAACATAAGTGTGTAAGGAATTCTTCATCGTTTTCTTTAAGGAGAATCAATAATGGTTTCTCATTTTCCTTTAAGGTGACTCGAACTCCCGACCTTTTAATTGAAAGATAAACTTTTTACCAATTAAACTGTGTTTCGTTGTTAAGGAATTCTTGATCGTTTTTTAGTTAAAATCATAAAACACTAATGGATAGACATATTTTTATAGTTAAAATCTATACATGTAATTAGATAATAAGTACTCTCTTTGTTATTTTTGACTTGTCTCGTTTTATTATTTTATATTACTCATATATTCAACAAACGAGATATAAGTCAAAAATAACGGAGAGAATAGGTTTATGTAGTTATATATATCTATCTAATTTACTAGACATCGTCTGCTAATTTTGCCAACATCATCTACAAATTCTCTGTCGCTCTTGATTTGATACATTTATAAATTGGAATTCTTTCCAAAATTGATTATAATAGGAATGAAGGAGTTTAATAAATAAATAAATGTCGAAGAATTGATTTAAACAAAATAAAGTAGTGCATGCAATGTTCTAAAAGTCGCTAGACGCTAGTAGGTCGGTGGGGTGGAGATTAGCGTCTAGACGGACTAGGCGGGAGTCTAGACGGCGCCTAGACGGGCTAGGCGGACTAGGCGGACTAGACGGCGGGCTACCTTCTAGCGTCTAGGCGGAGACTAGACGGAGCTAGGCGGGGATTTTTAGAACAGTGAGTGCATGGTCATAGTGAAACTGCAAGCCCAAATAAATTCTCTAAAAAATAAAAAAAAATAAAACATTTTTCTTTAATTTCCATTTCATTTTTATTGGAAAATTATAATTCCAACTCCTGAAATTTAATTGGGCGCCACAAACCTCCAATATTCGTGGCGAAGTTTGGTCCTTTTCTTAAAAATGTCGTGCTCCTTTTCTCCTGCTCTCGCCTCTCCTTGATCACACACACAACACACACTAATTACCTTAACATCCCACGTTTCTGCTCTCTTCAATTTCTCCTTCAATTCATGCTCAAAGCCCACATAGTCTCCTTATCTTCTCTCAGTTGCCTAGGTATCAAGAAATGGCAGCTCGGGTCATCTCAAACATGGACACAAATTTCTTCAGCTGTTCGTACGGTACAAGCGTTAAAGCTTCAATCTTCAGAACTCCCGTGCGGAACCCGCCGTTGATCGGGTTTCCCTTCAAGCAAAGACTGGATTTTAGGGCTCTTTGCAGCATTAAAGAGAGAGAAATAGAAAATGTTGCAGAAAAGCAACGGATAGCAAGTGGGGTTGCAGTGGATGACGAGTTGAGGGAGAAGGAAGGTGATGGGAGAGGGGGTCTTGATTGGGATTGGCCGCCATGGAAGAATCTACCTCAGAGATATAAGCTCATAGGGACTACTTCTCTGGCTTTCGTTGTTTGCAACATGGATAAGGTAATTTGTGTGCGTGCGAGTTATACGTGTGAATTTGTGATTTGGGAATTTATTAGCCTTACGCTTAATGTGATTGATATATGTTTTTGAGGAATATATTTCAATCTTTATACAATGTGGAAGTAGGGAAAAACTACTTTACCCCCTTTGAGAAATGGAACTTTGGTGAGAACACAGTATGAATCGATAGACCTTTTTATTTTTATTTTTTATTTTTTATGAAGTGACATAACATGCTGCTATAAGTGCTTTTATGTTTTCATAATGTGTATGGCTACATTGCTCAATTATCAATTAGGGATATTCGTGTAGATTTGCTTACTAGGTTGCTGACATTTGCAGTATCATGAAGTAGGACATGTGATTTTAGGTTAACCATGAACTGATTTTCCCTTCACTGAATAGGTAAATCTGAGTGTTGCTATAATACCGATGTCGCATCAATATGGTTGGAATTCTTCTACGGCTGGATTGGTGCAGTCATCTTTCTTCTGGGGTTATGCTCTTAGTCAGTTACCTGGTGGTTGGCTTGCAAAAATATTTGGTGGGAGGTTAGTTTCTTAGGCCAAAATACGCAGTCAATTATTGTAGAGCTATCTTAAATCATGACCTGTCTGGTATCTAGGAGCCATTTCATTGAGCATATTGATACCAATGTCAAATTATATATGCTCGTGTAATATGGAAAGCTTGTTGCTGCTGTTACTAGGTTGATTGTTTTAGCTCTTACATTTTCTGTGCTGACTTGATTAGAATCAGAAATCTTGTCTGTTTTTTATTATTAAGCTTCCGCAATGTAGTGGTGTTTATCCAAAGCCTCAAGATTGGAAAAGGTCGATAATTAATTCCGTAATGCTTTGAGAATTTGCCTGTGATCGAATTGTTTGTCGATAAGTTTTTCTCTTTGTGATTAACTATACTGAAAATGAAAAGTTTCAACTTTGCAGTCATTTGGATGTAGAGTTGTATCATTTAGCATATTTTTCATTTTTTTCTTTGCGGTAATGATTGCTTCTCTACCATGAGTAAAAGATACATGTGTCTCTTTAATCAGTGATTCTAGCTCCACAAAGTAATAACACTCATATTTTAGAAACAAGGGGGATTAAAATGATATCATGCTAATTAAAGTTTATTTGATTCTTGCTCATAAAGTAAGTAATAAACACTCATATTTTATAAACAAGAAGGAAACAAGTTATATCGTGCTAATTTATATTCCATGAGGCACCTTCTTCTAATTGATCACCTTATCTTTTTGCAGTAAAGTTCTCGAGTTTGGTGTCCTGATTTGGTCATTGGCCACAGCATTGGTTCCTCTACTTGCTGGATTTATGCCAGGGCTTGTTTTGTCCAGGATTTTGGTAGTTCCATGGCCACCAACTCTTCTTTATATTTATCTTATTTATAGATAAAATATTGGTTTTCCATTTCATTATTAGCATGTGAGCAAAATAAGTTTCTTTGGGCTGGCTATGACTTCCTCCACTGGACTTCGTTCAAATAAGTGTGCTTGCGGTAGAAATGTTATTGCTCTTCTTGATGACCTTATTTGATGATCCAGGTTGGGATAGGAGAAGGTGTTTCACCATCTGCAGCAACTGATATGATCGCGAGGTACTTTTTTCTTATGATTGAAAAGAAAAGAAGAAATGAGATGAAAATTGTGAGAAAAAATGGGAATGTAAAAATAACCCTTAGATCATTTATTTGGAAATAATGAAAATGTTATGTCATAAACACCATTGGGCTCCACATTTTCCTCTTACTTGCACCTGTCTCTGTTTGTTGACCAATGGAACTTTGAGACTTCTCTTTGATTTGGGTAGAATCATATGGTTATGTGGTTTGATCCGATAAATTTCTTGTAAAGAGTTTTACCCCGTAAGATCCTTCCGTTAGTGCAAGTCTCTGCTTGAAAGTCTTTCAGCTTGATGACTGTTTCATTGTATTTCTGGCTGTAGTGAAGCTCCTGGATTTTAGTCTTCCATAGGCCTAAAAGATAATGTCTTGGAGTTGACCATAAAAAGTAAATGCTTTTACTCAATTGCCTTAAAATCAGTTTCTGATCACCTGTGGAGGATTGGGTAAGGAGAGAGGAATTGGCTTGCATTATTTAGTGAAAAAGATTGGTTTCTCTGATTTAATATTTGCTTTCATGGGAATTCCTTGTCTGTATCTACATTAGCACTCTCCTTTTCTATTTGTTATTTATTCCATCCTGCTGCTGTATTTTACATCGTATGTATCATTTTCAGGACAATACCAATAGAAGAACGTTCACGTGCGGTATCCTTTGTTTTTGGTGGTTTAAGCTTCGGAAGTGTCTTGGGGTAATACTCATTTCACAGAATTGAATCTTCATTTTTTCTTATCATTCCCACATTTTACTAGATTACGACACAATTGTATGTGCAAGCAGAATTAAAGTGCTTATAATCTATTTCTTTGCACAGAACGCTTATAGTTTGTCAAGTGTTACAGTTAAGGTTATGTACTCATAACATCTGGATCTTCAAACTGCAGACTTCTTTTGGCTCCTCCACTAATCGAGAATTATGGCTGGGGATCTGTATTTTATATTTTTGGCTCTCTGGGTATAGCATGGTAAGTATCTATAATTCAAATAAGATTATCTTTCCCCGTCTCTTGGAATCTGAAGAAGAGTCATGTAACGAGTTAAAAAATTATCCTTCGTATCTAGTTTTTCTCTTCGCCTCGCCGTATATTATATTTCTCTTGCTTGTGAATAACTGTTCTTTAATTGCTATAATTTTCTGTATTCATGTTTCGTTTTTTAAGGAGATTGCGTATTACCATTTTTACTACTATTTCAGGTATTCGGTATTTCAGGTCGTTAAAGAAGATAAGCTTCCTTTTTCAGCTTCGGACCAATCATGTATGTTACTTTTTCTTTTTCGTGCTCGATTGTCTCTAGACTCATCTTAATTGAGGCTATCATTTCTTTTCAATTTTAGTTCTCTCATTGTTTACATAGCACAAAACAATTTCTATAATGTTTTACAAAACAATCTTCTTGAAGCTCAAAATTATAGAAACGCAATGGTTGATTATAGATATGAGAATTTCTTCCACATCCTTTTGTTAAGACAACCACATAACTATTTTTTGGCTCATCTAATTCCACTTGTTTCTACTCAACAACTACCTCTAGTTTGTGTTTCATTGTAAATAGTGTGAAATATCTTCCACGGTGTAATTTTTCTACGGGATGCAATTGCTTTGTTCAAATTTCCTGCATGGCTTTGAAATGAATCATTTATGCGTAGAGAAGAATAAATCTTCACATAATATTTTCTCCTCTTACATAATTCGCATGATTTATCTTGTGCAGGGCCTCAAACTGCCCCTATGAAAAAGTCATTGTCTTCCTCTTTAAAAGATTTGAGCGGCTCATTGACGGTAGGTCTATCTCTCTGGGACGATATATAATTATGCATTTATTGCAATAACATAGATTCGAAAGGTGTCTTTGCTTGACATCTGTATTGCAATTGATATCTCATACAGCAAGAAATGGAAGAGTTGACATGCTTATCCTGAAGAGTCAATAAAAAAAAGTAATCAACTTTTCTGATTCGCTATTTCTGGACGATTTCACAGGATGTACCTTGGAAGGAGTTTTTCAAATCTAAAGCTGTATGGGCGATGATATATGCTCATTTCTGTGGAAGTTGGGGTCATTATACCTGCTTATCTTGGCTTCCAACTTATTTCAGGTGCATTTTTTACTTAAAACATTATGTCCGAACCTTTAATTATTTAAGGCCCTTGCTGCATAATTGTGTCCTCGGGGAATTTGTAGAGCTTCAACACTGCTTAGATTTATGAAAAATCTCTAATTAATAATTATATCAAATTGTGTGGCATGTTTTTTACTTCTACGACAAATAACTCTTTACTATATTCCTTGCAGTGAGGAGCTTAACCTTCATCTAACAGAAGCAGCATGGGTACGTCGAAGAATCTTTGTTTGAGAAATTTCAAAGAAGGATATGATGTTTGCCCCTATTTATAAAAAATAAAAAAAATAAAAAAATAAAAAATTTAAAATCAATGACTATCCAAATTGTAATCTTTATATCGACTTCCACATCATAATATGATACTTGAATCAGTACCTCTCGAGTTCATCTTGTTTTCTTGTGAGCATTCGATCCTTGGTCATATGATAACTCTTCTTAATTTATTTGATGAATATTCATTGTGCCCTAAGTTAGTTTTGTTGAATGAAGGGATACTCGTAAAATCAGTTAAAGTGTATGAAGATACAAAGGCCGTTACGTTACTTATTCTCTGATTTTAGGTCCTTTGATCTCATGGCTAACTCATTACTAATGTCGATCATTTAATTTGGTTCTAAGGGGAACTTGATTTGACATTTGATTGAACTGGAAGTAAATCAAATTGCTCGTGTTCTAGCCATTCTATAGCTGTAGATGTACTATGTGCAAATATTTCCTATCTGCGTTGGAGAAATTTTATTTTTTTGCGGCAAAGACACAGTTATAACATGATGTCATGCACTGATTATTTTTTTCCATAGTTTCTATTTTTGGGAATATTATCTCTTAAATAAAGCTCTCTTCAATTATTGCCTTTCTTATCTTTTTTGTGCAAATACAGGTTTCAGTTCTTCCTCCACTTGCATCAATCTTTGTTACCAGCATTGCATCCCAGTTAGCCGACAGCTGGATTTCCAAAGGGGTCGATACGACACTGGTGAGTCGAAGAGGGACCCTTTTTTATGCTTACATCCATAGATAATAAGTTTTTTCCTTGAATTGAAAGAACACCATAAACTAACAATATTAACATCTAACAACACATAATGCCTAAACTCCGGATGAGAAAGATTGCTTGGTTTAGTTGTATGAGAGTTTAAATGATATGCCTTTATAATAAACACTTCATCTTCCTCTGAACCTCTCTCCCCATTAATTATAACTTCAGGTTCTATTCCTCTAAAATAGAACCATCTAAATTTTTTGAAGTATCCATCTGCGTTTTGCTATGTAAAACCGGGAAAAATAATAAAAAATAAAATTAAAAAAAATCATGTTATTTGTGTGGAAAACAGGTACGGAAGATTTGCCAAACGATTGCTTTCCTCTCTCCTGCAACTTGCATGATTCTTTCCTCCTTGGACTTAGGACTCAATCCATGGCAAGTCGTATTTATTCTTACATCTGGTTTAGCACTATCAAGCTTCGCTTTATCAGGTTCGAACTAAGTCCTTTTACATGCATGATGCATATAAACTTATATCCTTTTATCAAAGCTTAAATTTTTCCCATTTTTTAACAGGACTATACTGTACACACCAAGACATATCGCCCGAATATGCAAGTGTCCTTTTGGTATGTACATGATAACATGATCGAACTTTTTACTAGAATATTCCTTGGTATTTTTTTTCTGATGAGCTAGTGATGTAAGATTTCCTCTTTCTTGAATCTGACTTATACAATAAATTCTCAAAGGGAATCACCAACACCATTGGAGCAGTACCAGGGATCGTTGGTGTTGCTCTCACGGGATATCTTCTCGATTCAACTCACTCGTGGGGAGTAAGTTTTTCTTTTCTTTTCCTTATCGTTCTTTTAAATTTTCTTGAATTTGTATAAAAATGAAAAACTTTTTTTTTTTTTTGTTTCCCCGTGTAGATGTCGTTGTTTGCTCCATCGATCTTCTTTTACCTTACTGGAACAGTTGTATGGTTGGGATTTGCTAGCAGTGAACCCCAAAGTTTCTCTAAGAGAGATTGATTTTGTTACAGAGGCTCTCCATCATCATGTTCAGAAGTAATTATTGATCTGAACAACAATTTTGTGGAGTAGGTAGGTCACTTATATTTAAGATCATAGGCTTTTTTTTTCACGTTTTGTTGATTGCAGAATGTGATTGTAATATTTGTATAGCTCCTAATTATATGATCATGGGTTGTAAGGATATTCGTTGATATTGATACTAATGGACATTTGTAGTTCTTAATTGTATTTCATTTTTGTTTATGATATAATTCAATATTGTATACTTACTATGACATGTTCAGTGCAATGCGATATGGGATTGCAAATAGCGGGAAACTGATTTGTGTTTCATGATGTTTGTTTTATATTTTTAAAGGTTGTTCTAAGTGAACTTGCTAATAATACTTGATAAAGGCAACTAAATATTTCTCATTTGTTTGGCAACTTAATATGTTCACGGTTGATGTAGTGATGATATATTTAAGAAAAATTATTATACATAATGTGTGTTTTCAAATAAACATGATAACGATCCTTACTTATAAAGCCACAACTATCTTATTATCCATGTCAAATAGGTAAATTTACAATTTAGTTGCTAAATCATTCTGACTTTTCACAATCGTGTTCTTATCTATACAAAATATCCATGTATCATCTATACAAAATATCATTAATTATCCAAACTATAAATATTTTTACAATTGTGTTATGAACATTAACTTTCGATGATGAAAAACACAAATTGGAAGCCAAAAAACTAAATTGGATATAAAAAAAATAATAACAAGATATTTATCCATGTATCATTTTTAACCTTCCCGAGAATGTTTTTTGCCACCAAAAAAAAAAATTAAGATCTAGAACACAATTGTAAAAATATTGATAATTTGGACATTTGATTACTATTCGTATAAATTGTAACAGAATCGTAAAAAGTTGAATAATCTAACAATTAAATTGTAAATTACCCTTTCAAATAATGATTTTATTTTTCTCAAATAACAAAAATTGATCCGCCCTCACTTTAGGGATAAGGAAGAACGCAATAATAATCAATTATAGTATAATTGAGTCGAATCCTCAAGAAATGCTAGGTCGTTTAACATTCAAGTAATAATCTAATTATCTAACTACTATTCAAGCTTACAAGTGACATGTTTTTGTGTTTTCTTAATTCTCTTAAGTAATTCAATTGAAAAGTAACAAACTAGAAAACAACTAATAGCAAGAGTTAACAAACAATAATAGAAAGCTTGGTTCCAAATATATTCCAATAATCACTAGAGGCCTAGGGTTTAGGATTTGCATGGATTAGTCATTTTAATCTAATTCACATGGGAGTTATATATATAGTAAACATCAATTCTTCTCTCGAAGCAACCAATATTAGTGGATTAACCTATGACTTCTATCTCCGACTAGGACTCAAGATGCATAAATTAACTCCAGATAGCTCAATTAATATCTAGAAGCTCCTATTAGCAAGAATTACTAATATGTTGTGATTTGATGCTAAGTGCTATGAATTAAAGCCTACTAAGCATTTAACCAAACATCTTGTATGCACTCAATGATGGTCAATCAATCATGCAATAAAATTAAGTCCCAAACCACAAGACATATGAATTAGAAGGTAAATCCAACAACAAAATCCAAAAATCTAGTAATCTAGATCATATCTTCATATATTGGAACCAAAGGGAAATTTAGCTAGACATAATTAAAGGAATTAAACCATAGAAAACAATTGAAATCATACTTAAAAGATAGAGAATTTAAAGGAGAAGAAGAATATGGTCTTGAATTGCAAATCCACCAAGTGTAGCTCCAACAATCTTGAAAATACTAAAAAGGAAAGAGAGAAATATTTCTAGGGTTCTAAAATATTAAAGTATGCAAAAGATACATCAAAAATGGAAGAATTTGGGGTTAAATACATTGAAAATCGTGTTTGGGTCGAATTTGGTCGAACCGGGACGAAACGGAGCGAACCGGGGCGAACCGAAGGTGTTTCTCGCGCGACCGGCGGTCCAAGGCCGGGGCACCGGCGGTCTAGTGGACCGCCGGTCTCTCTGTGGTGTTCGGCGGTTCAGGTGCGGTGAACCGGTGGCCCAATGGACCGCCGGTTTGGGTCGCCGGTTTGCCGCCCATCCGTCCTCTCTTGCGCATTGTTTTCGTTTTTGCTCGTTCTCTCTCGTCCGAACTCCGATTTACGAACCGCTTTTTGCTACGGCTTCTTAACGAACTCCTCTTTAACATGAAATGATCAAAGTTGCCAAATGAGTTCTTCATAAACCTGCAAAAAGACACAAAGAGACTCGAGAGAACGAGGAAAACATAAACGAACTTGAACTAGTGAAAACCTAACTTTATAAATTCAATTTCCATATTTTTAACCCTAGGTTTCACCCTAATTAAGCTCGATTCTTCCTCATTTCTAGCCTCCGATCCTTAGCCACATGAATGCTCTTTCCAATTCTAACAAAAATGGATTGAAAACCGAAAAGAAATGAGAAAAGTAGAATGTATGCTACAAGTTAAGAAACTCTAGCATTTCTAACCTTTAAGCACATGAATCGAGACTTAAACACACGCAAAACACACTCAAAATGCACACCCCATACGTGTTAAGTGTTTTAATTGTTCGTTTCATTGTTCGGGACGAACAATGGCTTAAGTTTGGGGGAGTGATTAACACGTAAATGAATAATTTTGGAAACCTAGATAGTAAAAGAAAACATCATGTGTATTATTATGGGTTATATATTGTATTGGGCTTATGAACATCATAGTAGTGGGCTCATAGACTTCCATAGGCCCAATTGTGAAGCTCTAAATTCACGTTACTTAAACCCTAATTCCAAACCCCTACTACTACCCACTCCTCAGAACCTCACCGTCCAACTCAACAACGAAAACTTGCATACTACAGCATGAGGCCTCCGAGGGGACGCGGCGGCGGTGGCTTTAGGGGCGGCCGAGACGGTGGCGGCGGGCGTGGCTTTCGCGGAGGAGGAGGCGGGCGTTTCGGTGGCGGAGGCCGATTTGCTCCTCGCGACGAAGGCCCTCCTTCCGAAGTTGTCGGTCTGTACTTCTCACACTACTATGAATAAAAAAATGCTTGTAAACTCTCGAATCTGTAGTAACATATGGTTGGATTTTGGTTTTGGTGCGCAGAGATTTCGACATTTGTTCATGCTTGTGAGGGCGATGCTGTGACGAAGCTCTCGCACGAAAAAATACCCTACTTCAACGCTCCAATTTACCTTGAGAACAAGACCCAGATTGGCAAAGTAGATGAAATCTTCGGCCCCATCAATGAGTCTGTGAGTATAATTAATAATGTCTTGGTTTGTTTCTTGTTTTTTTTAAGTGTTTGAAGTTTTTCTAAATCAAGACTTGGTTTTTGCTGTGATGTAGTTCTTTTCGATTAAGATGATGGAGGGCATCGTAGCGACGTCGTATAATGCTGGTGATAAATTCTTCATTGATCCTGCTAAGCTTTTGCCACTCGCAAGATTTCTTCCCCAGCCTAAGTATGTTATGTTATTTCTTCTCTGTTTTTCCTTAATATGTTTCTTCTTCCTGTTTAAGTATTACTAGTCAAATGTTGAATATTTATCTTACTATAAGATTAATGTGGCTAGTGTGTTGATGATTTTGTCTTGAAATTCACTTTGTCTTATAATATGAGCAGAAAATGGGCTTCATTTATAGTGGCCAAGGTTAATGATAGGTGATGCTTGGTGCTTTTTACAAACATCCTGTTCATATCTTGTTCATGATAGAGTGTGATGCATGTGCGATTCTTTATTCATGCTGGTATGGTTTGATAATTTGGTGTTCTCCACGAACGCTCTAAATGTAATGCTACCTTAAGTGCGTGTGTCGTAATTGTTACTTCAGTTGTGAAGATCACTAACATGCTTGCTACATTCAGAATCTATATATTTGTTGAACTTGTATATTGGTGTTGAGCGTTGGTGTTGGTGTTGGTGTTGATGTTGAGCTACTCCTAATTGCAGGGGACAAGGGCAATCTGCTAGAGGTGGACGTGGGGGTGGAAGAGGTGGTGGAAGAGGATTCCGTGGAGGCGGTGGTGGAGGATTCCGTGGAAGGGGTGCTCCTCGAGGAGGTGGTAGAGGAGGATTTAGAGGAGGCGGTGGTCGTGGTGGCGGTGGTTTCAGGGGCAGAGGAAGATTTTAGAAGAATGGATGCTTCTCTTTATACTTGCTGCAAGTATTTCTTGAATGTATGGAGAGTAGTCGATAATCTTCTTGTATGTGGAAAGAATTAGGGTGGTGGATTTCTTTCTATAGCTTTTGTATTCTAGAAACTAATTGCTATCTTTTTATTACAACTTCTGTTTTGTTGCCCCTCTTTCAGTTGATGATTATATAAATGCATCAATGTCTGTTTCTGCTCTTGATGTTCTGTGATTTAGTAAATGATTAAGCACTTGATATTATGATTTTAGAAATGATTTAAGCACATTATCATTTGCAATTGAACAGTTTATTTATATATATTTTTTAATTATTCCACACACTGGAAACATGAACTAAATATGAAACAATCTCAAAAAATGTATTTCACACCATTAAGTTGAAGTATTTTCCAGCAAGTGTGAATAAAAAGAAAGAATGAAAAAAACCAGTACGAATTATTCAATCAATTAATCAACAGAGTGGAATTGAAAAATGTATATCTATAGGCATGCTGGGATAGAAACATTTGGCATGCTAACAAATACAATAGAGTAAGGAGCTACAGTTATGAGCTCCGACGAATTCACTCTAACCGGTTCCAGCAACGGTATATTCCCAAGCGAATCAACGGTGAGCGCCTTCCCATTCAGCAGAACCGTACGGCTCTGAATGTTTCCATCCAAGGGTGTCAAGTGATACTCTTCTCTCACTGCTTCAGACACTTGTTTCCTGTGACGCAATAGATTTCCTCCTCTCAATCTAAAGCTATGGCTATGATGCCTGTGTCTGTGGTGATGATGCATCAATGTCCCATTGAAGTCGATTTTCGCCTTCAGAGTTGTGTTCCCGTCTATGTTTATGAGTAACAAAGTGATCCCTTCCTGCAAATTCAGACAAAAGGTTAGTTCACAGAAAAAAGTCTTCTTTTTTTAGCTTTTCGTTTTATTTCTTGATTTAATGTACTTACAGAGTGTTTTGCGCAATGGGCGTAGGCTCGGATTGTCTTGGTCCCGTTGAAGGTGGTAGCTAAAACACGTCTCCCCATCAACCGGTGCCACAGAAGTCCGCTGCATGGATTTTGTTACTTCATTTAGGGTTCATTTTGATTAGAAATCATGCTGATGGTTTATATTCCTCATCTTGTGAAGGTTTTAAGCTCGTTTGCTTGATTTTTGATAATGGAGACAAACCAATACATAATAGGCATAGAATGTTGAAAGACGAGCTCAACACGAAAAGTGAAATGCAAAACATATCAAAATCGAGAGAGAACAAGCCGGAACAAGAAGACCGCCATAAGGCAATATAAGTAGTAGGAAAATGATCAAATATGCAGTCTAGTTTCAGTTAACCTGTAGTAGTCTGGATTTGGAGCAAATGTGGTGGTGTTGAGCAAGCCATAGTTTCCCCCGACTAACGTCTGCCTACAGTAAGTCTTCGTGTCATAGTTTGAAGCTTGACCTAGTTGATCAAGGTACCTATTTCATCCATCAACAAAAGGAAAAAAAAAAACACGCTTGTTAAGTTCACTGCAATCTAAAGAGGGTGGTTTCAGAATATACTGCAATGCCAATTACCAGAAACTGAACACAAAAGCATTTGTAACTCCATTACGACCACTGTTGTAAGCTCCTCCGGCTTCACCAACCCAAGCGGATGCTGAGTTTGTCGAAGCTCGGACAATGTTATGAAGATTCTTGAATACATCAGCTCCACTTTCAAGAACAGATGGATTCAAAATCCTTTCTATAAGGTGTTCATCACTTCCTACAAGAAAAAAAAATGAAGTGTTTTTTTTCATTTTGTTCAAATCTGGACTGATTATTCGATTGATGTCTTTTCGAATTACTTGGCTTTGGAGAGTACCTGGGCCAAGATTATATATATGGTGAGTGATCACATTCAGTGATCCTACTGTTTTAGCTAGGAACTGCTGAAACCAGCCAGTATCGAAGAATCCTCCAGGACCGATGATCAGTGGCTTGTCATTAACGCCCTTATAGATATCCTCCACTAGATTATGCAGCAAGACTGTGTCGGATGCATACTGATCCGCGGAAATCCCAACCCCGATTCCTCTTCCACTCAGTTCATTCCCTGATGAGAAGCAAGAACAGAAGTGAACTGATCAACTAGGTTCTATCGAATTCACATACTACTTCCCAAGAAATTGCTCAACATGCATTGTATAATCTGTGAACTGATCAAATACTCCATTATATAAAAGATTCTATCAAATTCACATGCTAGTTATCAAGAAATTGCCCAGCATACATATAATCGATTCTTGGTATTCTTACCAAGTTCCCAACCGTAAATCTTGTGGCCCTTTTTCACAGTGTAACTAATGAGAGATGCAGCATTCGTTGAGTCCCAAGGGCCTATAGCAGTATTGGATAGTATTGACTTTCCACGAAGAGCATTCAATCCGAAAATAACCAGAGCACTATATCAAATCATCAAAGGCAGTGGTAAGTTTGAACATCAGCACCATCTCAGATATATATACTTTGTAGTTCAATAATTTTGTATGAGGTTGTTACCCTGTGTCATTGAAGAAAGAATTTAACTCGTCCCATCTGGATAACGGGAGGCAGCCTTCGGTGAAACCAAACATGATCGAGGAGTTCTTGGAAAACGGAACGCAGGGCTGGGATTCATCTTCAGTTTGATAGATGACTTTGTCTTGCAATGTGCCGCCCAATCTGATCTTCAATGGTGAAAATGCTACATGATTATAGAGGAAAAAGGGGAAGTTTTGATGCATCATTTTTCATCAAACATAAGAAAATTTGTTCATGGATAAAGCATTTTGAAGGATCTGTACCTTTCACAGCATTTAAAAAGATGGCATTCTTAAGATCCTGCAAAATAACATGAAACAAATTTCATAACACAGCATAAGCATTATAAAGTGGTGTAACAGCAGCATTAGAAAAACCAATAATTATAACAATTGTACAAGAAAAACCAAAATGAAACACAACCTTTGAGTTGTGAATGTGAAAGCATATGGAACCAAAAAAATTTAATGAAACAAACTGGGCCCTGGTTTTAATACTCTTATACCCTTTTCTTGATTCTACTATAATAATGAAATGAAACACTTGAATATAATTTCTAAACCTCAAGAACAGAACTGTTCTTCCAAACACCAAACCCCAACTCCAAACATCAACCCAATACACACACAAACACACACACACACAGAGCAAAAAAACACAGTAACAAACATCAGAGAGAGAGAGAGAGAGAGAGAGAGAGAGAGAGAGAGAGAGAGAGACCAAGTTGAGCAAAGAAGCATGGCCCCAGCTACAAGTCCCATAATCACACTTCTCAGGTGGCCACCAATCCAATGTTGCACATATGAAATCCTCATCTGTCTTTGCAATGGCCATTTTCCCATCAATAAAAATGCTACCTTCAATACTCAAATCAGCCACCACATACCCAAAACACACTACACACACCACCACCAACACCCACCACCCCACTTTCAAAACAAAAGAACCCATCTTTCCTAAGCCCACAAAGATTCAAGAAAACTAGACTAACACTTCCCTATCTTCATCACAACTAAAAAAAAAGAAAGGAAAAATATAACAAATTTACAACTTTTCGAAGAAAAACAATTTAGCCCAGTAAAGAATACATGGAAATGTGTATGTATGTATGTATATATAAATGGAGGCCCTACCCTACTTAACTACTGCAAAGGTAGATTGGCAAAGATTATGAGACATTAATGGAGTTAAGAACAGCTTTATTCGAGCTAATAATGGTGCAAGTAAATTCAAGCTTTTGGGTGATGCTTTCCTTAATGGTGCAGGAAACAAAGCCTAGAAAATGTGACTGTAATATCAACGTTGGTTGAAGTGGGCCACTTCAAAATGTGCTTTGCTTCACAAAAGTGTCAAAGATTTGCAGAAGACAGTGGGAAAGGTATGTGTTTATAGATACAAAGGACCTGGTGAAATGAAAAAAAAAAATAGTATATCAGAAGCAATAAAATTAAAGATTAGAACTTTAATGATTTGTTTAGCTAGTTAGCTGCGGTTTAAGGATTATAAAATTCGTTAATTATATATTCTCATTAAAAATTCATAATTATTCTATGAAACCAGTAAAAAGTAAAGGTAATCAATTTGTTCCCTCTAAAGTAAATAAATATGCAAAGCAAAATGATTGAAATTTAATTTAGCTCTAGGGGACAAAGTGTAGAAACTACGTACTCCCTCCGTCCCTTTCTACTTGAACCAATTTTCATTTTGGGTCGTCCCACTCTACTTGAGTCATTTCCTAAAATAGAAATAATTAGGCTCAATTAGTAGTGTAATTAAGGGACTTTTAATGGCATAATTAAGAATTTTTGTTTCATTACAGTGTTTTTAAATTTGGAAATATGAATTTATTCCAATTTTCTATTTTTCAAAATTTAATAATTATAATTGACAAAGTATTATTACTATCTTAATATACGTGCCCACTCTACTGGGCTCAAGTAGAAGGGGACGGAGGGAGTATATTTTGAGAGGTAAATACGAGAAGCACGGTACAGTATTGATTAAATTCAAATAATTGTACATTTGTACTATAATTAATTATTTCAAGATCCAAAAATTTGAACCAAACTTATTACAAAACCTTTCACATGATGCGTCACTAAAAACAGAAAACGAGATGTAATCATGTGATATGTCAGATCAATTAGCCTATATAGCCCAAATATGACATTTTAATAGTACCTATGATTTTAATTTTTTAACAAAATTATATTTATGGCGCAATAAAAACTTCAATATAACCAAAATACTCAAACTCCATTAAAGAATTCGAAGAACCCAAGTTATAGTAATATTAAATGTGATAGAGGTCGTCTCCTCTATCACGGGTCCCCGGCGCCTTCGACATGAAGGTCGGCGTGCCCAATGATAGGTACTCAAGCCAGAAGCCCTAACTCCACCCAAAAGCTAGCCTATGAGTGGAGGTTTGACCCCTTACTTAAGTACCAATCCACACTTGTTTATGAATCCGATGTGGGATCGTATCATTCGACCCCCCTTAAGAGCCGGACGCCCACGGACGGCTCTCACTCTAGGCGGCTCTCACTCTGGTCCCTACCAGGTAGCCTTTTCCCAAGTAGACGGCGCTCACTCTTCCCAAGTAGACGGCGCTCACTCTAGGCGGCTCTCACTCTGGTCCATCAGGTAGCCTTTTCCTAGGTAGCTTTTTCCCACACCACGTCCCGACCTCTCAATGAAAGCACCAATGATAGAGGTCGTCTCCTCTATCACGGGTCCCCGGCGCCTTCGACATGAAGGTCGGCGTGCCCAATGATAGGTACCCAAGCCAGAAGCCCTAACTCCACCCAAAAGCTAGCCTATGAGTGGAGGTTTGACCCCTTACTTAAGTACCAATCCACACTTGTTTGTGAATCCGATGTGGGATCGTATCAAAATGACAAAGAGAAAATTATTAATTCTTAGAGAGAATTTAACTAACTTAGCAACTAATTAATGATTAGTAGTAGTTAACTGCTATATGTATGAAAGTGGATAATGGTCGTCATCAATTCGAAAAAAAGAAAAGAAAAGGAAAATAAAGTGAATAATTGTCCATATCTGCAACTAAAACTCAAAATGTGATGATCTTCGGACATGGTTTTCGTCATTTTACAGCAAAGTACAGAAATTAATAATTTGTTGGGACTTGACTTCTTCATTTAAACAACAAGGTTCATAATTCAAAAAGCCTAATTAAACAAAAGAGGTTCTTTTCTTTGATTATATCATACTCTCTCTCTCCATAGTCTATATATATATATATATATATATATATATATGTAAAATTATAATGCATATATATACTTACAATTATAATATATGCATTCTCATTATTATCATTTACCGTGATGCATTTTCAGTCCAATCATAAATACTTACTCTATTAATTTTTTTTAAGTGTCACAGCCGCCAAATTCAACATACCAAGGAAATGCGTAAATTTACATTTTAATACTATCATTTATTATTTTATTTTTCTGAGCACCAACTTATATATAACATTAATTATATGGGTAAAATTGGAAAAATATATCTATTATGTCATCAAATTTCGAAATGGAACACTTAAAAACAAACAACAAAAATAATAAATATAATATTTAAAAAAATACGAAGGAAGTATATATCATAAAGTGATAAACATTCCAGATTATTTTTTATTTTTTTTACAAAAATCCATATTCTTATTTGATATATAGTCCAATTGACTAAGAGACGAATGCCAGATGGCCTCTTGTTAGTTGAACTAAAATTAAAGCTATGTTTTACACCCCCAAAAATAGGAATGGGAAAACTAATTCACCAACTCCATGTTGCATTTCACATATCCTCAGGCTGCGTTTGGTAATCATCTCAAGATGAAGAATGATGATTCATCTCAAGATGACTCATATGAATAATGTCAAGATGAATCATTCATCTCACCATTTGGTAGCAAAAAATTCAGACCCGGATGATATCATATTGTGTTTGGTACAAATTGCAAAACTCTAGATTAAAATTTAAATTGACTATTTTACCCTTATTAAATACCCCTACCGATTTCACTTTTTATCGTTGAGATTAAATAGTACCCTTTATTATTTATTATTTATTACTCTGTATTATTATTATTATTATTATTATTATTATTATTATATTGTTGAGTTATTATTTTTATTATTCTTGTTATTATTATAATTATTACTATTATTATTATTATTATTATTATTATTATTATTTTTATTATTCTTGTTATTATTATAATTATTACTATTATTGTTATTATTTATTATTATTATTATTATATTTATTATTATTATTATTCTTGTTATTATTATAATTATTACTATTATTATTATTAAATTATTATTATTATTTATTATTATTATTACTATTATTATAATTGTTACTATTACTATTACTATTACTATTATTATTATTTTATTAAATTATTATTATTATTATTATTATTACTACTATTATTGGTATTATTTATTATTATTACTATTATTATAATTATTACTATTACTATTACTATTATTATTATTATTTTATTACATTATTATTATTATTATTGATTTATTATTATTATTATTATTACTATTATTGTTATTATTTATTTATTTATTATTATTATTATTATTTGAAATCATATAAATACATAAGGGTAAAATGGTAAGAGAGAGAAAGTATTGTGTTACTGTTTTAATGAGTTCACCTCATCCGACCAAAACGTGAGATGACTAAACAAGGCGGAACAGTGAAATATCAACGGGCCTTGTATTCATCTCGGGCCCTCCAGTTTATTTTAGTTGGTTACCAAACAGTGAGATGAACCAAGATGATCTCTCTCATCTTGGTTCATCTTCTTTACCAAACACACCCTCATTCTTAGGTGAATCTACACAATCGAAAAATGTACCCACACCTAATTTAACTGTTTTTGGAATATTATTTAAATGTTCGAGAATTAACGTACAACTATTTATACGAGAGTGAGTGCATGTTAGATAACAAAATGTTGACCCTAATTTTGTAATTTAAACTAAGATATAGTATAAAAATACCATAGTTTCGTATTGTTGACTTTTTAACATTATTTTTTAGATCTTTTTTTCTTTCTTTCTTTTGAACATTATTATTGAATTGAGTCTTAATTAGGTAAAATATTTTGTTTTCATGTCGTACTGTAATACATTCACTAATAGGTCATTCTACGAAAATTTGGAAGTCAAACATAGTGGTTGAACCCAATACAAAAATCTTTTTTTTTTGTTTATAAATCTCAACTAATTCGGTGAAGAAGCCAACATTATTATGGTACTCTTTTTTTTAGCCATTTATCCTTTATCAAAATTCAAAATGAAACATCAACTAAACATAATAATATAATTGTATACAAATTGACTCCCATATACAAATGACACGTGGTCCATATAAACGCATGGATTATCTAACTTATGCTAAAATTAAGTTGATATATGAATTTGACTTATGTGCACATCAAATACTATAATTTATTTAACATCATAGAGTATACTATGTATATAGGTTAAACTAATATCAAATCTAAGTGCAGTATAGTTGAGACATCTGAAATTTATGGCATGAGATGCATGTGAAGTGTCAGAAAAATCAATGGACCTCTCTGATATTCTGCTCATGCTCAATTTTAATTAATTATCATAAGAATAATAATGAGAATATGAATGGGACCATTAATGCAATATATAGCTAAAGATTGGAAATTTGTTTTTCTAATTTTGTTTGGATATATCATAACACACATAAATAAAAGTTATCAAGTAACACGTGAGTTGCTACTTGCTAGGCCAAGAATAATGACAGTGGGGAAGCAGATACTTGCCAAAAAAAAAAAAAATTATTAAATTATGAGACATCTCAATAAATAAAAATAACTCATTATAAACAGGATGTGCTCAAAATTGATACTACCTTCATCTCATTTATTTAGTCCTATTTACTATTTGACACGTATTTCCACCGAAACCTATTACGAGTTTTAAAATATAATTTTGTAGTATCGTTTTTTTTACAGGATATTATGAGTGTCATAATATCCTGTAAAAAAAACGATACTACAAAATTATATTTTAAAACTCGTATTAGGTTTCGGTGGAAATACGTGCATAAAACAAATGAGACTAAATAAATGGGATGAAGGTAGTATGATGCTACTTTGGTCATTGTTTTCTTTACCATTTTAAATTCATAGATTGTTACATATGTAGAAAAAAAAAATTGAAAAATATATAGATGAGAAAATAATATTTTTGCTTACATTGTTGTCTGTTCGTTGATCAGCTTCCTAGGAAATTCTAACTGTACATTCTAGAAATAGAAGGCGAAAAACTAAATAAAAAATAAAAAATAAGAAATTTGCCATTTGCCTTGAATTCTAATGAATATTATGTTAAATTGGAATATTAGATCTACATCAAAAAAATTTATCGATAATACTCTTTCATTAGATATTAGCCAATTTGGGAATAATTCTCATACTATTCGTTTCAAAATATTAAGAAATGGTGGAGTAAAAAAAAAACTACTAGTACTAGTTAAAATTGCATTTCTCTGCAATATAGATGTTTACTATAAATTCTAACCTTAGATCATTTCTAGTGTTGGAAGGCAACTCTTGTGAAAGAACAAAAGTGCAAAAAGAAAAACCACCTAAATTACAATACATAATAAAAACCAGTCCAACTCCAAACATCATAGATCTTAACTAGTAATAATCACAATCCCCTCTCTCATTCGATCCAAATTCATCGTCGTTATAGCATGGTTTCGTCTCTGGCGAATCCTGCATTTCAACGCAATGATTCTTCAACTGAGGAGGAAAGGCCATGCTTAAGGGAAACACCTTAGGCCAACAATTTTCATCGATGTCTAAGAAAGCCTCGCAACAAACGGGCCCAAGAAGTTGAGGCCGAACGCTCAGAACAGAAGATATCAGCTCTTCAAAGCATCCATGCACGTCGCGCATACTGGAAAGACACTGTTGGACTTCGGGGAGTCCTAGGCTACCTCCGAAAAACCCTAACCCTCCGGAAAATTGAGCTAGAGTAGGTGCAACTAGGGCAAAAATGCATGATATTTGGAGAAGTGAGTGTACATAGCTATGCTTAGACATTTTTTCTTCTCTTGAGAAAATGTTTTAGTTGTGTAATGGGAATTTATATGGAATTATGAGAGTTATGGATTTGAAACTGCAGCGTTTTTCAGTTTCATTATGGTATTACAACAGTTTGTATTTGGCATCCAATTTACACTCGTAATTAAGAAGAGTCACTTGACTTGAAACTCAGTTGCATTAATATACTTTAATTTCCATTAATACCGGCAAAATACGTTCCTTCTTTCTGGAAATACAATATAAATATTAAATAGAGCCATATTTTTTTCATAGAAAAAGAAAAAAAAAAAACCGACTCTTATCATTATATTTTCACACAACATAAGTATTTTGTAACGAGTGGGAGACATTTCAGAAAACATTACCAGAAGAAAACATTTCAATCTAACTCATTAAGATTGCTAATTAACTGCAACAGAAAATCAAGCATTCTAATTTTTTTACCATTTTCAAAGTAACATAGGCGGCAATTGACGTACAAAAAACATTACAGAGATATAACTATCTCACTAATGGCTTAGTTTGTCGGTTCTGATTACATATTTTGTTCAAATTCTAAGAACAGATTCCAGAAAGGGAGTAGTTTGTTTCAGTCGCCTCCAACTTGCCTTTTCCAGGAGTCCTCGACAATCAATTCATCCACACCCCAATCTTCGTAGCTGTAGTTAACACATAACGATTACACAGTCAAATTACTAAAACAAAACAGGAATAGGATGAAGTTCTACTTGAATGAAGAGAATCTTGCCTTCCATCCGGGAGGTAGCGACGGATTGTGAAAGGAATTTTTCGCTCACGTAGCTCTTTCATTGCAATCTGAATAAGTAGAATAGATAAAAGACATCAAAACCATATAAAAATGTTCATTGCTTTATAAAAGAGAAATATGCGCATAACTACCATAGTAATAATACAAATCCAAACAAGTCATAATACTTCAATAATGACTCAAAGAGAAGCTTTGATTTCAACAAGTCTACATGTGATAAAATTCACATCCTGTGCAGCTTCAGGATTGTATGCTACTTTGTAAAATAATTTCTTTAAATACAAACTTGACATAAAGCCAGAGTGCTTCTAAGCAAAGAAACGTCTCTGAAGAATTTTTATTATAATATTGTGATGTTCTCCAAATATAAGCCCAACTCTGCCTCAAGTAAGAGTACTAAGAGAAACTATTACCAAGGTTTGCCACCAGCGCAAGATGGCATCACATGATAGTTAAAAAAAAGGATGAGAGATTGACACTGGTTTATAAGTGTACAGCTGAATGAATAGTTCAAACCAAGTAGCCTACAACTGACTAGAACCATCCCAAGAATCAAACAGAAACAAATCTTTACATAAGAAATTCAGAGAAAGATGAAACATGTGAGACGGATTCGCGAACTATGTTCAATAGTCAAAGTCCTTAAACTCAGTCACATAATATGAATTGAAAAAATCCACAACCCTTTCAACAACTGCAGTTCCATCAACTTGAACACTTACTGCACACCTTACCATCCGATACACTACCTAATAGCTTTTTATCCCACAGTATTACCTTATACAACATATTGCTAACACGATTGATGAGGGCACAAACTCAAGAAACAGAACATCAAATTACAGTAAACAAAAAAGTAACAGAAACTCACCACGAGAAATGACTATCACAAACAACACTCTAGAAATATGAAAAGTTCAAGCAGAACAAGCTAAAAATGAAAAGCATTTAGCCTATTAATAGAACTGCAGTTCTCTTCACAAATGCCCAACATGAACAAAAAGTAAACTAGGCATGATTTCTTTTCACTTCATGAATTCCTGTTACATACAAGGAAAAACCTAATCTTCATCATGATTTAGTTTCTCACATTTCTAAAGATTTAATTCTAATAAAAAACTAATCAAAACATCCTTCTCCAAACGAATCCAGCCCTTAAATCCGACAATTTCAATCAACTACAGTCAAGTATCCCATCAATGCCTCAGTAATTTTTGCTTTCAACTAAGCCACAACACAAGAACATACACATAAATTACCCAAGAGTAATTCAAAGGAAACTTTCTACATAATCAAACTTCTTACCTCCAATGGGTCAGTTTCACCCTCCAACTCCACCATCACAGGAGCATTCATGCTGTTAAAGCATACACCAAAAGTCACTACTACTAACCAAACAATCACAATATTAAGCACATGTACCCAATATCACTAGAATTCAAACCTAATCTGCAGTGCCCGAGTTCCCAAAATCCTCGCACGCTCATACTTAGTCATATACTTGGACGTTTTACGGGGACGCTCCACTGCTTCCTGCTCCTGCTTATCATCTCCATCACCTTCGATGTCGGGTATATCCTCATTGTTGTTGGTATCTTCCTCCAGCTCCGCCCCTTCCTGCAAATTACATAATGAAACCAAAATGATAACCCTAAATTGAGTCGATACGTCTTGAAGAAATTATTGTTTATGCGAAAACAGAAAGCGATTCACAAAAACGAAGATTAAACTCACATCAAGCTCGGGCTCCACTGGCTCGTCCTCGTACCTATTGAAAAACAAGGGTTTAATTTAATTGAAAGCTTCGAAACCCTAAATTGACTTCTTTTTTTCTCAAAAGGTTGTTTGATTCATTTACAATGATTATTGAGTAGAAAACTTGACAATGAAAAGAATCGTTAGGTTTAACGAACCCTCCGTCCATATCATAGTCCTCGTCTGCCATGGCGCCGAGTGTTTTCTTTGCTGCTCTCTCCCGCTTCTTCCTCTTTCGCCCTCTCTCTTCTCTCTCTCTCTCTCTCTCTCTCTCTCTCCTCGCCTCTTTGCTGCAATTGACGGAATCGCATGGCCTTTTTTAGCACACTATAAGGCGAAAATATTTAAATGGGCCTAAGATGGCCCACTAAGCTAGTAGGCCAGGCCCGCTACCTTCAGTTCAAATTAATCTTTTCTTTTTCAAACCAGTAAGTACTCCCTCAATCCCCGCCCAAAGAGCCTTATTTTTTTTTCGCTACGGAATTTATGGATAATTTGTTTAGATTGTAAAGTGTATTTGTTAAGTGAAGTTGGGAATTGTTTATGATTATATTCAATGTTAAATTTGTAAATTATTAATAAGGGTCCAATTAAGGTTTCCTAATTTTCATTAATTGTTCACTTATTCTTTCTAATTATCTCCATATTAGGAAATGAGGCTCTTTCGATGGGACAACCCAAAAAGGAAAACGATGCTCTTTCGATGTGAGGAATGAAGTAGTAACAATCAAAATTTAAAATGCAAATAAAGGCATTGAGGAGTTGGTTCATTATTCTGCATGTTATTCTTTTCTTTTTTGGAAAAATTTGATATATCTTCAGGTTGTATCTTGTTTTTCGTTTCAAAAGAAATGTACTTGATTAATACTGTAGAGTGCTTCTCTGTTTTATTTTATTTGACTCTGTTTTATCATATATTAGTGAGCAAACAAAGATCACCAATTTGCTGGCAATTAAAAATGTTGGACACAAATGAATGTTCCCATGGCAGTTAAGCAACATCTTTAGTTATTAATCATATAAAATGTAGTACTCCATAACTTTAAATTAATAGTAGTCCAATTTTGACAAATATGTATTCATTTGACTTGTACAGTTATGAATTATAATTGTTGTCCAATATTTTATAGATGGATACCTAAAATAGTCGTTCTTAATAAGCAAAAATTTAATAATAATCCCTCATATTACAAGTGGGAACACATCAATGTTGTGACTGTGAATATATATATATACATCAATGCTAGTATGCTACTTGAATTTTGAAGGAAAGTCCAATACTGAGACAAAACATAAATAAATAAAAAAAGAATTATGTACTTGTATATAATAAACAAACTTTGGTATAATTTGATTTAGACCTCTACTCTATACTAGGAACAACATGAAACAGACAACAAAACATTCAAAACTGAGAGAGAAGCGCTGTCTATGAAAGTAAGTTCCCATACTGGAAAAAGAGAAACATAAAACCAAATCTATAAGAATATATGAAGGGAAAAAGAAAATCAATGTTAATGGAATGCTCTTAGATCATATAACTACAATGGGGATTGTGATTGAAAATGAAGCAGCATAACTCGATTTTCTGCAACGTTAACTCGCCCCTCGAAACTGGAAAAGCTAGTAGGCTTTCACTGCATTCCCCTCTGTTCTGGTTGCATAGAGTTGAAGGTCACTCTGGTTCCTGGAGAATTATTTTCCAAATATTTAAATGAATTTAGCATATACCAATAAGGTTAGAGTTGCCTTATTTGAGAGAAGAAGATTGACACAATAAGAAAATAAAAAAGTTTCTGTTTTTGCATATAGTCTTCCTTTTCCTACAATCTTTGTGTATATAATAAGCCAAATTCAATAACCAGCCTCTTAAAAGTATAGTGTTTATTAAAGAATTCCCTTTTCAATTATTAAAAGTACTTTTCATGAATGTTTATAAAACTATTTATCTATAGCTAAGACCTTATCATGGAAGATCCTAATTCCATTGCAATACAACAACTATTTTTTCTCTGAAATCCCTCAAGACAACGGTCCACATTTGAAACGAAAGTAAACATCAAAGATGAACGAAACACCTTACTTTCGAAGTATGAGAAGATCCCGATGAAGCGGGCTCTATCTGAGTAATATAGCACCCTCTATCAACACATCACTTCATGCAGATTCGAGGGCGTTATAAAGCTTTGAAACACGTCTCCGAAGAAGTGGCTCCAGTCGGAACGAGGAAGAGATGTTCCTCTGCCATTTCTTCGCCTCATACATCTCGTTCCACGCCTGTACTATCTCATCAATATTGAATCCTATACCTGCAAACATAACAACATAAAAAATGAGACTTCTCCAAAATTAAACTATCCGTTTTTTTCTTTTCTTTTTTTGTTTAACGAGAATATAAGACGACGAATAGTAGTACATTACATTCCAATCCAGTGTCATTAGAACAGTGATTCTTGATCATCACAGCAATATCAGCCGAAGAAGCTCCAGCTTGCTCGAATTTCTCAACCGCGACCTCCAAACATTCTTGCCATACCGGAAGCCCTAATTTGTACTCCATCACAGATCTTTCGTACAACATCGTCCCCCACAAGACGTAAATCTGGGATCTGATGTTATTAGCTTGTTCTTCGAGTTCATCAGCAGAGACTTGCTTGAACAAGTTATCTAGCTTCATTCTCTGCAATAGAGTTTCGACGTTATTTTGCTGGTGGAGTTCGGACATTCTCTGTTCTTGTAAATCCTCCCACATCTGCATTCCTTTCTCCATATTTTCTTCGGCATTGTTGTAAAGCATAAGAACTTCGCCCGAAGGCCAATGCTCCAAGTTCGTCTCGGTTGCAACTGCATAATACCAAGAAAGTTTAGCTTGTTCGAACTGTTGCTGCCCGAGAGCTAGAACAGCTTCGTAGAAATTCGGTTTGATCTTGAGGGCCTCTTCGTATCTCTTCCCCGCTTTACTGAACTCCTTCTGCGCCCAGTCGAAGGCCGTCTTGATTTGTTCGAGCACAGATTGTCGAGACGAATCATCAGTGAAGTAAACTCTCTTTCTTGCCCTAGAGGTGTGCACATTCCCCCAATTAAACATAGCTAAAGCAGCCAATTCTTGGAACTTATCGGCTGCAACCGCGAAAAGATCTTGAGCTTCTTCGCTAGTGACAGTTTCCTCCATTGCTTCGGAGTAGAGCTTCACTCCCACTTCATGGAGGTCGATGTAAGCATCAATGTCGAAGCCAACGTGGTTCTTGAAGAACTGAGCAAACTGAATGATCCAATCGCTGATACAAGTCGACTCACATCTCATTTCCTTTGGTTCCCCGTCCTTCTTCTGACTCGACTCCAAGTGCTTCTTCTCGAGCTGCTTCTCCTTCCTCAACTTCTTGAACAAAGGATCTTGATCTGGGCTCACCTCGATAATATGCAGCTTCACAGAATTATCCCCTGCAGATTCCTCAACTAACCTCAGCTCCTCTGTGGTACTAATTGTAACCATATCCCCTTCTTGATCTTTATACTTGATCATAACCGCTTTCGAGCTAGGAAATCGATCAGCAATGATCTTCCTCAGTTTCAAAATATCGCATTTCACAGGAATCTGAGTCCACCTTATGTCTTCTTTGAACACTAGCTTCATTGTTCTTCGAGGCTCTTCCTCTCCACCACTCCGAACCTTCTCCACCTCGACAACCAGCTTATCCTCGGCATTCTTCTCGATTCTATGATCACTAGGAATCCTAAACAAGATCCCACTAGAAGTAGCAGATCTCTCCACAACCTTCCCTTTCAACCCCCTCTCCTCATTATGAAACTCCTCAAACAGTGCATCGGCCTTCTTCCCTTCGACAACGCTGTTCCTCTTCTTAATCATCGACCTCTCCCCGACCCCTTTGCTCCCACTCGAAGAAGGCGAATCAGTATACTCAGGCATAGGAACACAATCATTAGGAATGTCACTAAGCCTAGACCCTTGCCTCTCGAAGATCTTCCTCAACCTCTCCTCGATCTCACTAGCCATCATATTATTCGGCTCCGACTTCAACACTAACCTAATGTCCCTAAGTGCCAAATCTGGCCTATGCAAACTCTCATAACACCTAGCCCTTTTCAAGAGAGCCTTGCAGTAATTGGGAATCACCTCCAAAGCTAGATTGCACTCGTTTATCGCCCTCGGGTACTCGACTACGCTTAACTGCATATAGCATTCAGCCATGTTGCTCCTAAGGTATGCAACATCGGCGTGGAATCTAGGAAGCAATTTAATGGATTTTTCATATTTCAAGATCGCCCCCATGTAATCCCTCTTTTGGAAAAGCCTATTCCCATCGTCTTTTAATTTTTGAGACATGGACATGAATGCAGCTGTATCTATATCGTAAGGTCTCTGGCTATTATCCCCATTTCTCATTTGCCTCAAGAACAACTCCCGCAATTTATTATCTCCATAATTGGAGGAGGGGATCGGGATCTTGTCTGTTTCACTTTGTTTCTCCATCGTAAAACCAGAAAATTAATCGCTAATTTCTACCAATTTTCCAATATATGCAAGATTCTTGAAATGCATCGATTCCCAAATTAGGGCACAAACCTAATGCCCAAATAAAATAAAGAAAATCCAATCCTTACCCAGAAAGCAGAGACTAATGCTGCAGAATCCCACCAACGCAAAATCCGAAATTTGGAGTGTAGGGTTCGGATTTTAATTTATTTTTTAAATTTTCTTTTCTTTTTTGTTTCCTTGAGAGATAATATCAAGAAATGTGATATTATGGTGGAAAGGGAGTAATTATCTGCAAAACGCACGCAATCTTATTCAAACCCTGCAAAAGTTTCTTGTGATTTTCATGGAAAATCAAGAAATTTGTTGGTTTGTTGAATGAGATCATGCGGTTGCAGATATATGGAAGGAAGTAAAAAAAAAAGAAAAAAGGATTATATTCCAAAGAACTAAAATTGAATAAGTTATGCTACAAGTATAGGTAATATTTATCCAAATTTTGCAAGAAAAATGAAGAAAAATGTGAAGAGGGAAGAAAAGGAAAATTTGCGAAAATTTTGTGAAGAATGGTTAAAGAAGGGACAAAAGGAAAATGAGGGACCGCATTTCTCTGTTCTCCAAGATTGTGGGAGGACCACGTCATCTTTGGCGGTTGACCGTTTGACAACGTTCGTTAACTATTTTCTTAACCAATTTTTAAATTAAAAAAAATACTGAAAAGGGTCTTTTTTTATTAATAAAAAAAAAATGCTACTGAGGTTTACAGGAAAAGTTAGAGAGATGAGAAGAATATATTATATGGTCTTTTATATTTCATTCTTCACTTTCTTTCTATACTTTATTCTGTTTAATTAACTGAATTTACAAGGATGCGTGTTAATTTTGTATCTATATAAACCAAGTTTGGGTTAGTAGTGTTGAAATCTAAAATATATAGATTTGAGCATAAAGTGTCTAGTGGCATTTATATATTTTGTGCTCGATTTTCAATTATTGGTAATCAAAGAATCGTAATATATATTTATAAATTGTAGGTTCATTAAAATGATTATATAAGATTGAACATTGATGAATATAGTCGGAATAATTTTTCAATGAACTTCATCTGAGATTTTAAAAAGAGATAAGAATTTGATTTTTGGCAAATATATTGGATTTTCTTGTTCTTTTGCGTGTGATTGATTTGAAAAAACTATAGCATTGGTCCATCGGGCTAGCTTGCTGTTTATATCCAACATCTGCTTATTAAAATAATTTGTTTTGACGAATGTTAGATCATATAAAAATTAATAAATACACATTGTCTTGATTTACCAATAAGATACATGCAAATGTGGATAAATTGTAGCCCTATATTGTAAAGTCAGATAAATGTTAACCAGTGTTCTAAAAATTTCCGTCTAGGCCCGCCTAGTCGTAAGGCGGCACTTCACTATCGAATAATGCTTAATCCGCATAGGTGTTAACTGACACTCCATCAATCTCTAGGTGTGAACTAATCGACATTTAGGCAAATTAGGCTGCTTTACATGTGATTTAGATGGCTAAACAAGATTAACACTAAATATTTATTGTAGATTGTGAAGTTTACGTGAAAACTACGAATTAAGTTTATAAAATTGGACTATAAATATAATATTATATGTTTTATCATTGATTTGGTAATAAAATTGTGAATAAAATATATTAATATAGTTTATACCTGATAATATGATATAAAAAAATAAGCATTGTGATTCCGATCCGCCTACTAACGCGTAGCAATTTTTAAAACATTGTATGTAATATACACCACATGTTAAATACTTAAATTCACACTCTAGTAGTCTAGTTTGAGAAAGCAAATTAAAACGTAGTGGTAAGAGATGTTGGATAAGCCACTTAATTATTTAAAATGAAGATATATAAATACTCTCACCCATATTAAACTAGACCAAATCTTGCATTCACCACTTCTTTTTCATTATATACGGAATAATACGAAAAGAGAACAAGAATGAGCGCATTAATTTGTGTTCAACTGAAAACATACATTACAAATTTACAATTATGCAATTATGAGTATGGTAGTCAAACTATAATTAAGCATTCAAAACAAATAAAAAAGGAAAAAAGTTGAAAGTATAAGTAGAATAAGTTGACTCGGAACGACCAACGTGGAACATATTTGACTTATTTACACATGACTTTCACGTAGTAACTGTTGATAGGCACGTGCATGGCGCCCCTCACCATGAGCAAACTCATGCACTGCCATTTGTAATATTTGTGTGGATGCAAAATACATGCACGTCAACAATTTTCTCTTTTTCGATTTTCCGATTCTCGAAAAAAAAAGAAAAAATCTCAAAAATGGTAAAAAGCTGCTGGAAAATGGAAAGTTAAATTCCACTCAAGATTTTGCGACGGTGGAGGACGGAATCTTCCTATCACTCTTCATGCTATAAATTGGATTAAAATATTTGCTTCAATCCATCTCATTAAATATTTGCATTTTAAAATAAATATTAATTTGTACATCCGAAAATGGTGATTGTTCATGTTCATGCTAAGAAAGTTGGTGGTGGTCGGCCGGAGCTAGTGGCGGCGCAACTAATTTGTGGTTTCGATAGGTTTAGAAATTCAGAAGGTGACGATGACGACGACGACGACGATGCTGACACGTGGGTGGCGCCGGCAGCCTAGAGAGAGAGATTTTCCGTTCATCGGCTTAGAACTTAACCTATACTAATTTCATGCAGCTTCTCTTTAGAGATTTCATTTTACCATTTTGTGTATGCAATCGGAATCCTTTATTGTATTTCTGTTAATTGATGCTCTCTTCTCTCCGCATTAATATAACTGAATAACTTTCGATTATCTATTTTAATTTGTAGTTTAATCACTTTTTTTTTTTTTATTTCCGTCCTTTTCTTTCCTTAGTTAAATTAGTTGCTCTTTTGGCGTATTAATTCTATAGCCATTTGGCATTAGACGGCCTCCCTTTTGGCGCATTAATTCGATAGCTATAATTTCTTTTATCGAATTCATACGCCAAACAGAGAGGCTATCCATTCTCCAAATGACTTATTAAAAGAGAGGTTGTTGTCTAACGATATATGCAACTCCTGAGCGTTTTCCTTTAATTTCCTTTGCCATCTTCTTTCTACTCCAACCTTCTTGATCAAACATGACTTTATTCCAACTCGATCTCCATCGATCTCGCACCCAAAGGTAATCTTTCTTAGTAAAAAAAATCCCAAAGTCATTTCCCGATCAATGCTGTGTTAAAGAGTTTCAATTTTTTTATCCCCAGACCACCCTCTTTATTTTTTCTTTTCTTTTTTCTACAAATATAATCCAATAAAAACCAAAAAAAAAATTAAAATTACAATCATAAGGAAGTAGATTTTTCAAAATTTTATTAATAAATACTCCCTCCCTCCCGTCCCAGACATACCTTTTTCTTTTTGAAATGTTTCTCAAAAACATGCTATATTTTCTTATTGGGTAAAAGAATACATAAGTAATTAAACACGTAATCACATGGATGGCCCCATTACACAATACATTTAAACCACAAAATACATACGGAATATTTTTTTTAATTCTCGTGCTAAAAAAGAAACGTAACATTTGGGACGTGATGGAAGAATTAGAAAATAGGAGAATTGATAGATTGGAAGAGATCTAAGAACAATCTTTAGTAAAGTGATCCCCAAAGGATTTTTCATTCTTCTCCAATGATTTACGTTTCCTCCTAACCTTAGGGACCAAACAGAAGACTTAGTATTAACATTGAATTCAACCATAGTTAACAACAATTAAAAAAAGCTCTACTAGTCAATAATGTTATGTTTCTCATAATTAAAAAAGAAAATAACATCTCAAAATATCTATTGCTCCATCCCAAAAATTGCACATAGAGCCCAATGCTTTCTCTTTTTCATACCCCCAATATTTAATTACTCCCCTCCTCAGGAAAAGAAAAAGATAATATTACCTCCATATCATTGAAGTAGTCTCATTTGTTTTATTGATTTTTTGGGCACGTGTTTCCACTAAAACCTAGTACGGGTTTTAAAATATAATTTTGAAATATTTTTTCTTTTACGGGATATTATGAGTGTCATAGTATCTCGTAAAAGAAAAAATACTTCAAAATTATATTTTAAAACACATACTAGGTTTCGGTGGAAACGCGTGCCGAAAAAGTCAATAAAACAAATTAGACTACTTCAATGAGATGGAGGTAGTATTATTTACGTCTTAGGCAATTGACTGCCCAATGACACCATTTGCCTCCTGAACCCAATTCTTGTCCGATTTTGTGGTTCTGTTTACCAATAAAGTATGTTATTCACTTCCCTCCATATTCCCTCTCTTGATATTAATACTATAAATGGACGTTGTTCTTGTCTCTTAAACTTTTCTTTTGGAAATAGACCCATAATAAATAATTTGACACATTATCACTTTAACACTTTATGACCATTAAAAATATTATACGAGCTCACAACTTTTACACAATTAAAAATATTAAGTGGACCCACAATTAAAACATTTTAACAATTCAACTTATTGGCACATTATCAAAATACATTAGAAACCGTGCCAAAAAAAAGTGCAAGAAATGGTGGATGGAGTGTTCAAAATAAATACTCCGCAAGTAACTCTTTTAATGGATAAATAAACATGAATTCTTAATGCAAAGTCTTAATCCAATAAAAATAGTCCAGTTCTTGAGAAAGATGGGCTTTTTGTTTGATTTCATAAGTTTGGTCTGAATTGGGAGAAGAAAAGAAAAAAGGGCATTACATAAACTTTTCTTACATAAGAAAAAGGCATTAAAAATTGAGAAAAATACAAAAATACACGCTAGAAGGAGGGTTCGAACCTCCGACCTTGTGGTTAACAGCCACACGCTCTAACCAACTGAGCTATTCCAGCTTCTTAATATTCTGTAGATATTAAATATATATATTAATGAATGTAATATGGAATTTATAGAACAGTTAGAAACAAAACGTAAAGACATTATTGAATCAGACGAAATATTAATAATATATTGGAGGACCCAACAACTCAAACATTGAAATAGTTTATAACAAAGGAAATACTCTCATGCATTATTCGAAATCAATCGAATAGTAAGTAGATCACGGATATGCATGCATCTAAAATGTTGAATTTGTAGCTATTAAGCGCAAGTCAACGTGGAAAAATACATAAAATTGAAGACTTTTTCACTCTTCACTATTATTTTATTTTTTTTCCTTGAGATAATAGAGATAACACTCTTCACTAATTTGGAAATGAACAAAATCGCCATCAAAATCTATATATTTCAACTTGTCCTTCTCATGGCAATTGCCACCCAATGTTTATCTAACACATGCACATGGATTGTCGTAATAAATCATAAATATGTCTATGTATGTATATTATATACACGCAAACTTCAATTCATAAAAGCAAAATAATAACAATGACACAAATAGAATTCTACCTTTTCTTGTTTATGAGTATATCCTAGTTCGACTCCCAAATGTTAGTACCGACTAAATTTGGTTTTCACACGTCGCGTATTATTAATGCTATTTTTAACATATAATAACAATATACCAAAAAAGATCCAACTAAACTAAACGAAAATTTGAATATTTAATTTAAAAATGCATAGAAAGAGTAGGAACTCGCAAGTTCAAAAGAAATTGCACATATGGAACCCACAGGCACCTCAACTTGCGCTTCTCCTCCAATAATGCGACCCTTGAGGAACCCCACCTCACCTACTCTACTTAGGTCTTCCTTTTCATTATTATTATTATTTATTTTTCTTGTAAAATATCCACAATTTATATTTATGTCGGCCCTGATACAAATTTCCTTAGCCAAACTTCATGATGAAATATCGGCAAAAACATTATAATATCTATTTTATACATAGGATATAAAGTAGGAGAAATGGACGAGGATAAGCCATAAGCCAAATTCCATTGGCTTGCGGAACCCACCATGCTATGATGCTATCGTTAAATTATTTGGATATTATGTTGTTACTTGTTAGGCAATTGTTGGTGCATATATACATACTTATATTTAATATTATTTAAAATCCGTAATATCCATGAATTACAAAGGAATCAGATGATTCAGAATTTCAGATCGCTACTATACCTAAATCCATTATATTTCATTAACGCAAACCATGAATGGTTTGTAGTTATATAGAAATCTAATCTTGGTGGGACTCTTAGTATCTCGAGATTATTGTCCGACGTCGTTTGTTGGGTTAAGACGTCTGAGTACAACTATTATGATTATGGTTGATGTTATAGTGCCATGTGAATCTTTTTAGTAGAGTTTAAACTTTTATTTATTTATTGAGTTTTGTACTTATGATAAACTCTTTTAATTAATAGTAAACACAGTATGTAATTAATAGTTAGGCATTCTCTGTAAACTAGATATTAGTAATCTTGACGTTATTAGATATACATGGACTAATACGAGTATAGTTTGAGATGAATTTTTACTTAAAATAAGTTTATTTGATATAGCAGAACAATTACTTCCTCCGTCCTGTTAAACATGGCTCAGATTTTTTCGGCGCGGGTATTAAGGAACACTATATTAGTGGTAAAATTTAGCATTTAACATTTTAATGTGGATTTTTGTTTATTAGAATTAGTGTATCATGGATCCATAATAATGTCTTAATGATTAATCTTAAATGAAAGATCACATTAAGACATTTAATTTGACATTTAAGTCGCAAAAATTGGTGAATAGACGAACATGATATAATAATTTTAGATCTTACAATTCCAATTATAACGAGTTACATGCATATGAGTGGATAGATGATGAGTGGACACTTTTAAGCCAATAAGTCCCTATTATTATCATTTCTGGAACGAGCCACTTTTAGCGAGACACCCGGTATTAATAGACAAGTCATATTTAGCGGTATGAGGGGAGTAGATAAGATGAAATTTCAGGCGAGACCAACCTCACCATGCTTTCGGATCCAATGCCACAATCATGTGGAAAAAAATAAATAAAAAAAATGACAATGTTAAATAAAACTGACAATTTTTTAATAATATTAAAAAAGTGACAGTTATTTATAAAAACAAATCGAATTTCAAACGTTACAACTTCAGTCTAAACAAATTAATGTGTCTATCTAGAAAGGTATATTACCGCGTGAATATGTGATCGACCTATCGATGATGTGCTGTAATTGTATGATTTGTATCGACGTACGTACTCATTAATTTAAGCTTAAGAATTTCCGATGAATGATACATGCATATAATGACAGAATAATAATAATAATAATAATAATAATAATAATAATACAATAAAGAAAGTAATAATAATAAAGTGTTGAAATTCTGGTCTCCTATCTGAAGCCGGCCTCTCGCTTTCACGACCCTTATCCACAGCTAGAAAAGTTAGCATATTTGCACCTATGTCGCATCACCTATTGTAAAAGAAAGAAGCTTTGCATTTTGCTATTTGCTAACAAAGTGACAGCTAGCCAATCGATATCCAATACCCAATTCATATTTTTCTTTCTAATATTATTCCTATAATTAATTCAATCTTTCGAAGATAATTTAGAGTACTGACTCTTTGTTAATTAATGATGAGATTTGTTATGACACTAAGGAAAAAGTAAAACTTCGGTTAAATATGAAATTTAGATTCAATTTTGTAATGGTGTTTGAATTTTGAACATTTGGATATTTATTAATCATTACGTGACTTTGTGATTCTACGTTAGTTACGTGGAGTATTTCTTTAGTAGTGTTTTCTTTTAGTAGTGTTTTTTTCTTGTTTTTGAGAAGATCTTTTAGTAGTGTTAAGACTGATGAAATTACAATTCTATTAGCTTTAGAATTCTGATTTGAATTTTGACCGACCTCACGAATTCTGAAAGACCAAGGGCTCCACAGACATAAATTAGCTAATAACACAATTATTTGATTAGAATTCATTAAAGCTGTACTCCTTATATAATTATTAATTACACAAATAGTAGTAATTGATAAAACAATCTGGGGACAAAAAGCACTAAAAATTAAGATGCGAATCACAATTTTCATGTAATTTCCATAAAAAAACAATAGGCAAACCCAAGAGCTTCAATTATGTACAGGAAACAAAATATATCTTCCTAAAACTCCGATTCCGGCCACCGGACTACCAAAAAATTCCCGGCGACGTAGGCTGACGTCATCGCCGCAGCTCAGCAGCCTTATTCTACCGCTCAATTTCACGTTACCCGCCGCCGCAAACCCTAAGATCTGGACGTGACGGCGAATCGGCTGAGACGCGGCTGGAACTCAGTACGGCGGCGCTGCTGATGAGACGACGGCCGAATCAACGCCGCCAACGCTCTCTTAACCCATTCCCCCTCCACGCCGATCCGCACCAGAGAATTTTTCATGGCGGATCGCCTCATATTCAGCCTGCTGGAGCTCCCGTACGACGCCGTTTGGGGTTTACTTTCCGCGCTAACCGATTTGTGAAGGCTGCATCTGAACGAACCGGGGTGGTTCGTCGGCGAGCACATGCACGCCTTCTTCTGACCGGCGGCCGGCTTCTCCGCTCTTTTCATCATGGAAATAGACCGGCTCTGCGAACCGGAGCGGTCCAGAGAGAAACTGAGCGAGGGGGAGGCGGAGTTGCGGTGGTTCACGCGGGCGGGGGAGGAGGGGGCGCTCAATGAGTGTAATTGAGCGGCGAAGGCGGAAGAAGAGGCGGAGGCGAAGGCGGAGGAGGACGGCGGCGCGTGGGCGGAGTACCGGCGGATGGTATTAGAGGTTGATCGGAGGATCGGTCCGCTTGATCTGCGAGGTGCGTATGCTGCCATTGATGGAGATTTTCGAGAATCTTCTGAATTTTGATTGTTCTTTATTTTTTCCTTTTTTCTCTGAGAAAGTAGGTTGAAAGTGTCAACAAAATCTTAATTTGGGATGTGTATTTATAGGAGGAGGGGAGATCCGGATGCCGGCGGTTTCGGACTCTTAACCGTATCAAAACGGTTGGGCGATATCTATTCGGATCTTAGCCGTATCCTATTACGAGTAGATTTCGAATTAAATAAAGTAAATATTCCTTAAAATAAATTACCTGAGATAGAAAAGAATACGAAAACTTGCAAACAATTTCGTTACTTTAGGTAAATTTAGGGTGAAAAACTAATTAATTTATTACGGTGTTGTGGGGCCATCAGCCATGGTTGGGACTTGGGAGGGTGAGTTAAAACGACAAAGGAGTAAGGCGTTTTGGGTAACGGACTTTAGAAGTGGGGCCCGCAAGGAGCTGGGACCTGGGATGCATGCCACGTACGTAATCTTGGGAGCTGACGCATCGCGCCTAAAGATCTACAATGGAGAGCTTAAAATTGAGCTCTATAAATTGTCACCTAGATAAAAATTCTAAAATAAAATTTTCCACAATAATGAGCTCTAATTTTGGGCTCTCATAATATTTATTGGGTCTCACTTCATCAAAATCAATTACTTTATCATTATTAAATGTATAGTTTATCTATTATATTTTGTGAATATTTTTTTTTTATCAAGCAAATTTAAGGTCGTGCCACAGAGGACTCGAACTCGGGACCTTTGGTCCAAGGGCTTACCCCCTTACTACTAGGCCAACACACGATTAATATCAATATTGTTAAATTAAATTGTTATTTTTTAAATGACTTATTTTTAATATATATTATTAAATAATTTTAATAGTATGTTTATTTATTATATTCAAAATATAATTTACTTGAGAAAAAAAAAAGCTAATATTCTTAAACTTGAAATAATCATACAAAGTACAATAATACATCAAATAGCACACAACTTATTCATTTCACAAAGCGCTTCTACACCGAATAAGAACTAAAAATAAAAATCTGCTCCCCATAACTTCAAAATATAAAAATAAGCACTTCTTGATTTGCATTAACATAACTTCAAAATATAAAAATACAATCATAAAAGCTGCTCCACATTGATCAAAATATGAAATTGTAATGGAAAGATAAATAAATATAAAAAAATAAAAAATAAAAACAAAAGAAATTGAATGAAAACAAAACAAAATACCAACAAAAAAAATTAAAAGAATGTACAACAAAAAAAGAAAAACAATAAAATAATTAAAAAAATTGAAGTGAGACCCAAAAAAGCTTAAGAGCCCAGACTCTTATATTTGGGCTCCTCAATGGTGAAGAAATTTAAGAGTTGTCTCTTAACTTTGCCATATAGATTAGAGCCTCCCCATTGTACATGCCCTAACTTTTTTCAATTATTAATTTAAAATTAAATACAGTAAAAGTTAGTACTCCCTCCGTCTTCCATTTAGTGACCTTATTTTTTCTGCATGTGTGGCACGCGTTTCCACGCTTATCGTTGATGAGTTTTAAAATGAATTTTTGAAGTATTCTTTCTTTTACAAGTTGTAGTATCCCGTAAAAGAAAGATTACTTCAAAAATTCATTTTTAAACTCATCAACGATAAGCGTGGAAACGCGTGCCACACATGCTGAAAAAAGAAGGTTACTAAATGGAGGACGGATGTACTAATTGATTCGCCTATTTGTGGAAGAAGATAGGGTTCTGAATCTGATACAAACAACAGCACCTGCGCTCCGCATGTGGGCAATGTTAATGTCTTGGCTGCTTTCATATGGAGTAATGATCAATTCACGCTTATTTTGCTGATTTTATTTATTTACTCCGTATTTATTTATTTATTTGGAATATCAATAAATATCATATGACAATATTAGAGCAAACTTAATGTGGACTGTCTTTCACTTTTTCGGTGGAGAGAACCCCTCCCTAAAATCTACCCAATGTACGGGCTTTTCCGGGGTCTTTCCAATTTTTTTTTTAATTTTTCACTTATATAATTTTAAAAATAAAATAATTAAAAATAATTTCATTTATTAAATTAAAAAATGACATTACGTAAGTACTAATTATGAGCAGAGCGTGTCCATAATTATTCAAACCAAATCAACCAAAAAAATAATGTTAAACCTCAAGCAAAATTCAATAAAATTCAAATATGAAATTAAATAAATTAAATGACAAAAATGAAATTCAAATTAAAAAAAAAAATAAAACAAAACCAAAAACCAAAAAAAAAAAAACAAAAAAACAAAAAAAGAGGGAAAAAGCAACAAAACAAAACGCAAAAGGAAACAAATAGCATGAGGAAAAAGAAAAAAAAAAAGGGCATTGAAATTTTGGGGAGGGGCTCGCAGGGAAGTCTCGCTTCAGCGAGACCGAGTGTCTCAGAAAGGGGCTCCACAAACCGGCACCGGGCTTGCAGTGGGGCTCGCTCGCGGCAGCGACCCCGCGAGCTCAGGTCCGCTGCGAATGTTTTAAGAAAGTATTTTATAATAAAAATTTGAACTTTAAGATATTTTTGAAACTAAACAATGATATGGTATGTAATTTGAGAATATGTGAGGTGCATATTATATGTGTCATCATCGAAAAGGAAATGTAGCAATATGAAAATGATCATTTTTAATCTTATAATGTAGTCATCACTTATTTTATATATGTGAGAAATTATTATCACTCCAAATGTTATAAAATTATTGGAGCAAAAATGTTAAAAGTGGTTGCCCAATGGTTTTTTTTCGTTTATTATGTATTATAATTTCGCGTGACGCCTCATATTGCATATATCAATGGATGCCCTAACACATGTTTAAAATATTTTTAAAACTAGTCACTTTTTGTTATGAATTTTTTTAATTATTGTTGATTTTGAAAATATTGTGAACACGTGACAAACATCATGATCAATACAATAAGATATGTCACACAAAATTGTAATAGAGAATTTGGATATGTGAAAATGAGATAAAGTAGTGGAAAATATTTATTTTCACTCGTTTTTTTATCAAACAAAACACACCCATAATCTAGATTATGGCTATTTTTCATAGGAGAGCACACCCTAAGTGGATTATGGTTATTTTTTTATTTGAATATGTTCAAACAAGGAAATCGAAACTATTTTTTTTTAAGTTGAAAGGAGTTGTGGGTTGATTTGAGCAAATAATACAACCTCAATTTTTTCAAAACCTCCCATATAAGACTTTCTAAACTTGAAAGATTGGATTTTTCAATTTTCAACTCTATTAGTTAAAACATTTTTCTCTCCCCTTCCTATTTTGTATGTAGAAAATGAAGGGATTTAGATTTTAAATGAATAGAGTAATTATTATTATTCTAGATGATTAGATGGATTAACCATCTTTTTCTTGGTGAATAAATAAAAATAATAAAATTTCTCAATTGGAATGCTTCATCTTAGGAAATATCTCGTAAACAAATTTAACTCCTTGACTAGCTAACTTCTACTTTGAAGACAGAAAATTCTCGTTTGAATAAGATTTGAGGAAATCATAAATAGTCAGTTGAACTAAAATTAATTTAATTGAAGCTATAGTCCACAAATCATTAAATTTTGCGCTGAAGATACTCCAATACAGTATATCGTTACCTATTTAAGAAATGTATGCTGCTTGCTTTCCACCGAAAGTGGTAGGTAGTTTATGTTAAGCCCATATTCATCCAACAATACTAAAAACGTTTAATTTAATCAACAAGATTCTATGGCTTCACATGCAGATGGCCACCAAATTAAAGTAGACATAATCTTATGCCAATAAAAAAAACTGTAAAAGTTTAGTAACTGTAAAAAAGGGGCTTAATTTATACTGTACTTCTAAAAAGAAAGACTTTATAACTTTTTTTTTTTTTTTTTTTTGGGAAAAGGAGGATCAATAACGGTTCCCAATTCCCCCAAATGTGACTCAAACACTCAACCTTTTAATGAAAGGGAAGCAGCGTCTTACTAATTGAGTTGTGTTTCGTTGTCTAACTTAATCAACGTAGAATTAGCAATCATGGCTTAGTATTTGGGCCAAATTATTCAAAGACTATTGAATATTTTATGAAAGTCTGTTGGGCTAGGGTTGGGCCTAAATTGATAAAGTGCATATTTATTGGTGAATTTTATTAGCAGCTCCCTCAGCTCTATCTTCACAACCTCCTAAATTAATTAAAATATTATAAAATCAATAGATATTTTTTTTTCGTTTACAACCCATCAAATAGATTCGGATATTTTATTTAATTTTATTTTATTAACGAAAAAAAAAAACTTATTTCCCATATTATATACATGCAAAACTCAACTATTTTCAACAAAAAGAAAAAAGTACTATCTATAGTAAATATTATTGTGTGCATGGGCAAGAATTTTGTCCCACCTTTCAATCCTACAACTTCCAGTGTAAATATCAAGAACCCAAACCCAACATTTTTGGAACAATAAAATTCTGAAAAATATAAATAAATAAACAAAATCCAGAAGTCCCCCCAAAAAGGCCATCTTCTTGTTTTCTCTCTCAAGGAAGGCCGCAGCCACCGGTCTTTTCTTGAGGACTGAAAAAAAAAAAAAAAAAAGGTAAAATTAAAATAAGAAATACATACAATGTACGATAATCCGTGGGCCGACGTCGCCTACGCGCCTCAGCCACGGCGATTAGGGCAGCCGCCGATGATCTCCGACCGGCTGAAGTACGCGGCGGAGGTAACCAAGGAGAAGACGAAGGTGGCGGCGAAGAAAGTGAAGAAGGGGGCCTCCAAGAGTTGGAAATGGATGAAGAACAAGTTCCAGAAGAAGAAGGAAATCAATGCTTATCAGTATGATTTTTGAATCTAATTGTTGAATTTTATTAAGATTATTATGTTTCGATAATCTTGCATGCATGGTTGTGGAAAAATTGATGATTGTTGATTGTGATAGTAGGTCATTAATTTACTTGTTTTTAATGGATATAATTTTTAGTTTTGTCCATATTTTGTAACGTAATTGTAGATATTCTTTTCTATCACGAATGCTTGCTCAGGGTTTCAAATATTCAATCTCATACTGTATTTAATAAGATTCAACAGTTATAATTCACGTTGATTTTTTTTTTTTGTTATAAATCTAATCTTTTTGTCGTTGATTAAATCTAATCTTTTTTTACCAAAAATCTTGCATGCATGGGAACGGTGGAACTTATCAAAATGATAAAATCTTATCTTCGAAATTTATTTATATTCTTGTGTTAATACTCAAAAGTGGCAATTATAATAACATATTTTCGCTATCTCGCCACCACCACCCGCGTGTCACCACTATTTTGCGATCACGCTATCAAGTGAACACAATATCACGTTTACACGCGATTACGTATTGTTTGCATGATAATCTAAAATACTTTATCGCGCGATTACTCGCAATTTGTGTGATGATGTATTTTACACTATCGCGCTAAGCCCACTCATACCGTCATGCGATGGCGCACCGCATTCATATGATGGAAATGATATTTTTCATTAAGATTAAATTTCTCTATTTACAACACAAGTGGCTACTATAAACATATTTTCAATAGAGTGGGCTACGATTAACTTTTTTTTATATTATTTTTAAGTGACTATTTACTTCTATTTCCCCCAAAAAAATTTGTATAACATTTTAGTTTGGCTCAATTGGTGGAATGGTAGGTCACACAACCTTAAAGTTGTGAGTTTTGATCCTACAACTCTATTCTGCCAACGAATTATTATTATTATTAATTAATTTAATTATTAAATATTAATTTCAGGCATTGGGTATTTGAGGGTATACCCGATATCTAATCTCTACAAAATTTTAATTTTGAATCCGAACTCGAATTCAAATCCCGAACCTAAACCAAAACTTAAGCTCGCAATTTTTTAGTATCAAGTACCCGACATCTATCAGGTATCGGGTAGTATGTGGGTACCCGATTATCCGATCTCGTTTTTCCCACCCTAGCCGGGAGCTTAATTATGTGATACATGATTACAACCGGACCTTTATTAGCCATGGTCGTGTATTCATGTTTGGGTGGGAGATCACACAATACTCAACCACAACCAGGCCCCAGTCAAGTATATTCGGGCTCGGCCAAGAGCTTACACAATACACATAATAACTACCCCTCCGTCCCTGATTTACTAACTCTCTTTTTTCGGCATGTATTTCCACGCTTCTTGATGATGGATTTTAAAATGAATTATTAAAGTATTTTTTCTTTTACGAGATACTACAAGTAGAAATGCGTGCTGAAAAAAGGGGTTAGTAAATTAGGGATGGAGGGAGTACTATATTATAGTTTGTCTCACTATTCATCATTCCAAAATCCGAGAATTTTTACAAGAGGATCTTGAATCATCAATACTACCTTTCGCCTCTTTTTTTCAATGGGAGAATTCGAATGTACAAGAATAAACCTGGTTTATAAGGAATGCCCAGCCAAAATGAATTTTATCAAATTGTATACACATTATTTATATGTGGGCAACAATACATACTATAGAAGTGAATTATTCAATATGTCTGTTTCTTTTCGGCACAGAATTTTAATGCAAATTTCATTATTTTAAACTAGAGCATTATAGATCATACAAACATATTGATGTTTGATCTTAAATGAAAGATCATATCAAGACCATTAATTTGGTACAAAAATTATTAAAATTGGAGAACAAACGAACAAGTTATGATAATTTAAATTTTTAGAAACGAAGGGAAGCTAGGGACTAATATTCTTTTTGGAAAGATATTAGTCAATAAATACACTTAAATGAACTTCAACACCGATGTTACCAAAGATAGGTTGAGCTAGGTTAATTATCAATATAAATATATCTAAATACATTACTATATAATTATTACAAGATGGGAAGTGCCAATGGCTATACACGATTTTTTTTTTCAAACACTACTATTTTTTGATTGAATGTTCATCTGAAGAACTCTGATATGGATGATATATATATACTACGAAATTCTTGAAATTAAGCATATGGAAAGAACAATAAATCGGAAAATGCAATAGCAAGTAGTGTTTTATTGGTATGGTAAAATCAAAGTATACATACTAAATAAGTGACTATATAGTAACATACTCTCATTTCTACATCTCAACGGTGTATAGAACTACATCTAAATATGCAGTAACACTTATATTTGCATTTCTTATCGATGGAAAAACACTCACATACATCTCTATGAAGCTTAGGTCTTCAAACACCAGACTCCACACACCACATATTAGGCTGCAACCGCAATTTTCGTGGTATCATCATCGTCATCGTCGTCGTCGTCGTCTGCTTCTCTACGCACACGAAAATCACAAAACGCAGCAGCCCAAATTCGAAATTAGGGTTTTCAAGATTCTCGAGACCGACAACCACCATATTGAGAGAAAAGGATTGAATCTTGAAAACAAACTATATATTTCAGATTTCCCTTGAATTCGTATGAGGGTTTGGAGAAAACCATTTCATCATTTCCCCCATTTATAGGGTTTTTTTTCCCATAAGATCTCAACGTCGGTATCGTATAATTCTCTTTTAGATTATATTCAAATTTCAAGCACAGATGGCCTAGTGAGGGTTTCAAAACGAGCACTGCAAAATATCCTATGTCCCACGTCGAAAGAATAATCAAGAAAAAGAAAGATTGATCACTTTTTTTTTTTAGATGGGTCTCAACAAATTTGACTGACGTAATCAAATCAAGTCTTAACTAGGGCACTATACATAATATAACCCTTGTAATTAAGTATCTCAACCAATTCATGAAGAAATTAATAGAATGATTTGGAGCAACTTTTGGCAAAGGTGAATTAAGAGTTGCTATTCAGAATCCCACTTAAAGGGAGAAGAATTTTAACGTGCTGAAGTTGAGACTCCACATGATGATTCTGCACAGCATGAGCAAGGCTCGTGTCGAGCACGTGCTCACCAAGAGTTTCTACATGAAATTCGTGTGCGGAATTCTTTCCACCTCATTGCACACGTACTAGATCCAGATAATTATATAAAACACTTTTTGGTAAATTAGTTCTTGAGGAAAATAAGGATTTTTTTTTTCTTCCTTGAATTCTATATAAGTTTTGTGTTTTCGGAGTTTGGGAATTTCATGGTATTTATAGGATGGGATCTACCCTCTCAAATCTCTGTGATTAGTATATCGAGAGATAAGATTTCCTGTATGAACACTTATCAAGAATCAAAGCAGTCGATATGTGTGCATGTGTTGATCTAATAGTAGGGATTAATGTTAAGGTCCAAAGGTGTCGAGTTCGAGTCTTTCGTGGCATGATCTTTAGATTTCAGTTAATTATGTTAAAAAAATAGTCAATGCTACTTGGGGTTGAAATCGCTATTATAATATGTTTCGGGAAGCGTAACGATAAGATGAACAATACTCACAGATCCTTAATTCCTTTGCTTTTAGACCAGTTTGACAGATTTGTAAATTTTAAATAAAATATTAATTAAAATGTACAATTATTTGTTTAAAATGATAGTAATGTAACAATTCATTGAATAATTATTAGGATTAAAATCATATTCGGAAAAATAGGTGAATGGAGGTAAATTTTGTAGAAAAATTGTACTTATTTTATATGTCAAACAACTCGTTGCTAAGGTCGTTGTAGTAGAAAAAAAAATTCAAAAAGGGTTAATTTTTAATGAAAAGTTGGACCTGATTTAAATGTCGGGCCGCCCTTTAGCAATTGAAATGCAAAAATAAGTCAAGGGATATAACATTTCTGAAGTCATCCGTTCTTTACATAAACAAAAAATTGGTCAAGAAAATATGTTATTGCTCGAGTAGTTTTATTCAATTTAAATATTAAGCCTTCTCGATGTAACTGAAAATAGATTAAGGAGATTTTTCAGATAACTGTACTCATTATGATTGTCAATTTATCTATTGTTCACGTGTGTTGTGGGAAATGAGAAAGTTTATTAGATTAATGAGGGCCTTCATTTCTTGAGTAGTGTATTCGTTTTGAGTAGTATTAATATTATTTCCAAAGATTGAAATAATAAATGGGCCTTTCAGTTGGACTCCTCCAGCTGATTATATATGTAGAGGGGTGATTTTATTCATAGCCACCATTTCTCTCTCTATAGCCACATATTTAATTAAAATTATATATATTGTTTGAATTTGACTAATTCACCCTTATAGCCCCAATTACTTCCTGAAACCGCATGATAAAGAATAAAATCCTAAAACATAGCCTCCATCCACTTCATCTAAAAGTCGACAGGTTTCCAGAACATGGCAAGAAATGTTGAATTCCCTTGAAATTTTTTTATTTCTTCTTCATTTTGCGCACAACATGGTTGCTCGTAATACGTTGGAATCCCTAACTTTGGAGATTCAGTTTTTTAATACTCACAAGACTATATAAGAAGATATTCATAGATTGAAATAAAAATACTATGGTTCTATACCCAGAAGATAATATGTTGTTTTCCTATTCTTATCAGACTTTATATTTTGTTTCACTTTCTCGTAGGGATGGAAACCGTAGCTCCCCTCGATGAGAAATTGCTGGTTTGGAATTGAAAGTAATGCAAGAATTTCATGATACATTAATGAGTTTTCTGTAAATTCATTTGAATGTGAAGCAATAATTCTGGACATTTTTTTTAGAATTATGGACATATTTTCTTATTTTTATTTTTAGCAAAAAAAGAAAAAGAAAAAGGCAGATGTTCTTGATGAGGGTTTGACGTTTCGTAATTTGCAGGAAGTGGTGAAGTTAAGAATTTAATTGCGGCTATAGGATATAATAGTAAATTTATAATTCTTTTAATTGTATTTTTAAATTAGGAGGCTATGAAGAGAGAAAAGGGGGCTATGTTTATACTTCGAAGGAGCAGATTATAATTTCACGAGTTTATAATTAAAGCAACAGAAAATAATATGGGCTTAGATGACACAATATATTGGGCCTATAGCTGGGCAATTAAATTCCTTTTGGTTCCACATAATTGCATAAATAGATAATAAAAATAATAAATAAAATAAATCCTAACAGTGGTACAGAAAAGAAAATGACGCCGTTTAATGATGTAAATGTCATATACGCTCAAAATGATGTACGCTACACGGGAAAAAAAATGAGACAATTAAAAAAAACTAAAACCTTCGTAAATGAATAATATTGATAAAAAAAAATGGATAAAAAATGAAGTTGGCGGTTGGAAATTGGGGTGGATTAGACCGCGTATCACTTTACGAATATACTTCCTCCGTTTTTTTTTTTGTTTTTTTTTAAAGTATCATACTTACTTAAAAAAATCAAAAAAGTATCATACTTACTGTTTTTGTTGTTTATTTTTAATGTCACATTTCAGAATTTAATGACATAATAGTTATATTTTTTCAATTTTACCACTATAATTAATGTTATAATAAATAAGGTTAAAATGTAAATTTACACATTTCCTTGGTATGTGCAATTTGGCGACTGTAACATTTAATTTAAAAAAAAAAAACAAAGGGAGTACTAGTTTTTAAGAAAATGTATAAATTTGGCGGCAATGACAATTTTTTACTCCTTCTGTCCTTTCAATATATCCTCAACCATTAAAACACAATTATTAAGAAAATGTATAAATTTATTTATTTTATCCCTAATGATTGTATATAAAATTGAAAAGGCAAACATTTTAAAGAATATACTGTATTTGGTAGTTTGATCCAATTTTTATATTGATAATATGTAATGAGACACATATTAAGAGATACAATTTTTTTTACAAATGGAGATACGTATAAGGGGACGGAAGGAGTATTTACTTTTATTGGTTGAAGGTCGGCCTCCTAATGTTAAAGCCGCTGTTATTCTTAATCTAATGGTGACATAATTACTAAAGAATTATAAAAATTATGATATCATCAAATAAAATTTTGACATCTTGAATAGATAGCTATTATGGATGCCACAAAACGTAGCAAGACAATGGACAATTCACCTTTCATTACCCTTAATTATTGTGTAAGAAAAAAGTAAATAATTCATAATGCTAAGGACGGTGAGAGTAATTTTTTTATGATTACCAAATATTCGGGTATATATATTCGGTGGTTATAATATTAGACAAAATATGTAGACAGTAAAAAGAAATCCATGAAATGCGAACAAGTGGTGGAATATAATATTATCCAAACCTATTTAATTTATTCCTCTCACCAATTTGTCTTATTCTTTTTTTGGGGTTCGAGTCTTGAGACAACAGACGTTACATAGAAACACCCAAAATGTCTCAATATAATCACCATACAAAAATATTTATTTCGAAAATTAAAATTAAATTTAGCAAAATGTACAAAACCCTAACTTGGGAACTGCGAAACACGTGATGCCATTAAGACAAACCACCCGACAAAGTGTTTTAATTAATAATTAAACCCAAAATGTCTCAAGAAACTCAATACGGCCATTCTTTAATTTAATCTTGAATTCCCCCAAAAAATTAATAATTAATATTCATTAACTATTATTATGACTACTATTATTCGTTTGTTTTTTTCTTTTCTTTTCTTTTTCTAACACAAGGGTGACCTATGGGGAACTCTTTTCCTTCTACTCATGCTAGTGGCCATGTCTTCATTGATCTTATTAGCCAATCTTCCACAAATATAGAGCCCACTTCTCTTCTTCCTCACGAACTCGGTGCACGAAAAACTCATGTTGTCGGACCCCGACGAGCCCGACCCCGAGTAGGAGCTCAATGCCCCGTCGCTACTATCGACCACCGTGGAATTGAGCGTCTCGTTCGTCGTCTCGTCGTCTCCGATGTCTTGAGGGATGAAAAAATCCGGACTCAATTGAAGAGTCTTGCATACTTTCATGAATGGAGATAGATCATTGTAGTGTTTGAGCACAAAATCGACCTGATTATCGTATCATAATATTATAATCAAGAAGATATACGGTTGGAGATAGGAGTAATTGAAATTTAATGGGCACCTTTTTCAAGAATATACATTTAAAAAAATTGATAACACGTACGGTAATCTAGTGATTCGGCTAGTCAAAATATGTTATATAAATAGAGAATTCATAATTACATCGGTCAAAACCCTAGCCTCAAAAGCACCCGAATTCATGCCTCTAGAATTATGCCAACTGGGATTTTTTCATTTGGATCAATAATACTCTTATTAATTACACAAAATAAGATCTTTTCAAAATTCAGATAATTAATTAATCCTAAAGCATCAAGTCTTATGCTAATTACGGAAAACGAACTCAAAATTCAATACTAAAACACTAAAATCACCCACATACTATAGAATGATCATACAAAAGCATGCAATTCAACTCATAAACCACATAATTAAGTAGCAATTCAATTTCACCAAAGCAAGAAAAATTAATAAATTGAGAAAAAAGAATGAAAATTCAAATGCTATATACCTTGCAACCAAGAGAGCAATGGATGAAGGGTTCTTGAAGGCTCCTATCACAAGAAGTGCAGTAATTTCCACTCCCTTTAAACTGCCTATTTTGAGGTCTCTTCTTTATAAACAACACCTTCGCAGCATTTATCGTATACGCCTACACACACATAATTCCCACAAGAAAACATCAAATATTTTCAAAATTCTGAATTAAAAAAAAAAAAAAATCATAAAAAAGTGAAAAAAGAAAAAAGAAACAAGACCTGGATATTGGAGCAATCGAGAAGCTTCTCGAGATCCTCCAAGCGGACGACTTCGTGATAAACGTAACGACGAATCTGCAGAAGACGATGGGATCGATGAGAGAGAACGCAATGAGGGCAGATGCTAGTGCAGCAATCCAAGCAGCAGATGTTCTTCTCGTTTTTCTTGGCTGCTTCATGAATTGAGCAAGGCGCGAAGAATTTCTGCAGGTATAAAGCTTCCATCCATGCTGGTTTTCGACCTCCCTAATTTTGATTAATTGCACTCATAATTCAGATAATACTTATAAAGAAAAAAAATGTAAAAACAAGAAATGATCATATGTTAATGAAATTTCGCAGTACCATGATCGAGAAGTTAAGTTTAGGTAATTGTTGAGAAATTGATTTTCTCTGAAATTGAATTGTTGAAGATTGGGCAGTAGAAAGAAAGTTTGAATGTGAAGTTGAGGAGTTGAGGAAGAGAGGACTTAACGGTATAGTTGCTACGGTTATTTATGGAGTCTCATAAGGGATGGGAAGAAATTTTATTTATTATATATATAGTACTGTACTATATAGTAAGTTACAGTCATCATCATTTGTTATGCACTTACATGTGTTCTTTTTGCTCCCACGTACGAATTATGGAGGTAGACCTAATTGAGCTAGAGATTACTTACAAAATAATTGTGGCTCTAAATAAATTTTTCTTGAAGCACCTAATTTGAGGAGAAAAAGAGATAACACATTATTGTGTAAATATTACTTCCTTAAGCATTTAATTGGGGCTTATATATATATATATATATATTTGCCGAGAAATGATATGCTACTCACCTCCCGGTGGGCACCTTCGTGGGCACCTCGTCGTTTTATCACGTTTGCATTATTTTTTTTTAATTTTAATTTTTATTATATATTCTAATATCTTAGAAATTAATTTAGAAATCATAAAATCTAAAAAATCAATGTTCAATTTGTTATTTTTTATTTTTAACTTCAAAAAATGAGTAATAAAATAAATCGAAATTTGATTTTTATGTATTTTTTAGATTTTATGATTTCTAAATTAATTTCTAAGATACTAGAATATAGAATAAAAATTAAAATAAAAAAAAAGCAATGCAAACGTGATAAAACGACGAGGTGCCCACGAAGGTGCCCACCGGGAGGTGAGTAGCATATCATTTCTCTATATTTGCCTTGTGTATATATATATATACATTTGACATATATTAGTGCAAACAAATATATTCTACTTAATACGAGCACATATATAGTAATCAGACTGACGTGACAGTGTCACGTTAATAAATTTTCTATTTAGGATTTCGTGTTGTTAATAAATTACGTTTTTAAGGGATGTATTTATAATAATTTTTCTTAATTAAGTTTATCATCACCATGTTGATCATCAACATATTAAGTATACTAAGAGTGGGTAGAGTAACATTCCTCATCGATACATATACACAAAGATCTAGTAGTTTCTTTATACATATATTTAATATTTATAACTAATCTAAATATTACTGAATTGCCTTAATTTGACCATTGGAAATCAAGAGACTTAGGATTTGATCATCTTAGGCCTCCCAATAATTACATTACAATTGTGCAACTTCCTATATATAGAGCCATGAAAAACAATTTTTTTATTGTATAAATATATGTGCCACATATATAAACATTATTATTTTTATTTATTTTTATTTATTTTAAAAGGTTGAATTTGAATATATGAGGAGAACGTGGGCGCTGTTCCCATGTCTCGTAATGGGTATTCTCCCTTAATAAATAAAATTTATCATCTCCTAGTGTTAAGTGCTCTAACCCTAACTAAATGTGGCCTTCTTGAAACAGCTGCCATTCTAAAATTATTTTCTTACATATTTAAATCTTTTTTATGGATTCTAATCTCTCGATAAACTTGCACCAAGGTGTGCTAGCTAGGCCTCATCTTGTCCTTGTAATATATATTTGTCTGAATATAAATATAAATATAAATAATATGCATAAAAACTGTACTTTTCTTTGTCGTAAATTCATATGTGAACCTAGTTATTCGTTCATATTTTAACTCATCCATGTTCTTGGCCGTCCTCTCCTTAAACTTTGCAGCATTATTTATTTAATTTTCTAAATTCATATATTAACTATTAATATATATAAAATATTGGTGCTATTCAAAGTTGTTTGACTGGAAATCTTAGTGAGAATAAATGCTATAATATGAAATATTTATACTTAAATTAATGCCAGTTTCTAGCTCGGAACATTTTGGTAGCTATTCATTTTAATTATGATGCAAAATTATCAGATCTTTTAGCAATTATATAATGGGAGTAATGGCAACAACTATTAATATCAAAGCATGGGTTATGTAATTGAATAATTTCCAATGAGATCCAATTTCAGCAAACAATCTCGGTAGTGAGAATTCAAAAAAATAAAAAATAAATAAATAAATAAATAATAAATAAATAATGACCGAAAAGTTCATTAGAGAAGACAGTATCAAGAATGAAAAGAACGGAATCAATAAACTGATAAATTTAGTAGTGTTTAGATAAGTTTTTATTTTTTAAGGACTTGATTTTATGAAAAATAATAATAATAATAAAAAACTATAAAGTTTAGTCAAGTGAAAGTTACGGCCCACACTAGAATTAATATAGAGGGTGAAAAACCAAAAGGGCAATATTGTAAATCCAAGTAAATGCTCTAAACTTGAAAATTTTGTAATAATGTTATACTCCGTCAGAGTCTCAGTTCATTAGTCATTTTTCTTTTCGACACGAATTTTTAGAAGAGTGTGTAAAATTAAAGAGATGAGAGGTCTACTAGGGTTTAATGCTTTCTGATTGACCCAATTATTTCATTTTATAGAAACATGGCTATTGAAGTGGGACGACCCAAAATAGCATACAAAATTAGTGAATTGGGACGGAAGGAGTATAAAATAAAATAGAAGGGTGAATTTATGAGTAAAATTAATGAAAGTGCGAAGCAAAGACAAGACATGTACGAGGAAACTGGGATTATTCAACAAATCCACAACTAACCCACTACCTTATTTTCTTTCCTTTTAGCTAAATTACTGGAAATTGAAAAACTTTGGCAGACAAAAAACACATCTCATTAAGCGCACTTGTTACTCCCATTAAATTAATTAATGACCTAATATTTTATAATTATTTAGATAAAATTCCTAGTATATTTTTGGATGCCTTGTTAGGGAGGACAGTGCCTCTAATCTTTAATCAAGTTCAAGAGGTATTATTAATCTTAGCTCCATCAATCTTAAATAATTAATCAAGCTAATGAATCTTCAATTTTACAGGTTAACACTTACTCCATGAATCTTAAATAATTAATCAACAATCTTCAAGTTCAATTATGTGTATCATGAATTAATCCATGATCTCGTATATAATTTGGTCTTTGCAAAGTAAAAGGCTATTTAACTAAATAAGAAAATACTCATCGCTTACCATACAATTAAGTTTGCTCTTTCTGTCATAGAATACTCGTACTTTATTTTTTATTAATATCTCCGTGCGAAGGAAAAGCGATATGATTCCTCATAATCCAAGGCAAGGAAGAATTCCCTCAAAAACCGGCGATTCTCTTTCTTTTATCCCTTTTTTAGACTCCTTTTAAAGAATCACTTCGGTCTTTAAACCGGTGGCAAAGACAACAATTGGGTGGCGGTTTTCAATTACACTAGTGTGGGTACGGGTACGGTTACAACTAGATGGTTCTGGCGGGTCTTATAATTATTATTTTTAATATTAAAAATGCATTTTAAAATTCGATTAGTTGTAACGATTTGCAAATGAAAAGTGCATTTTTATTGTAAATACTCCAACAACTGAAATCTAAACTAGATCTCTTAAATTATTGAGATCAAATTGTTTAAAATTTAATCTTCAAAGACCGAACCTTGTTAAAACCACTTTGCTGAAAATTCAATAAAAAAATACTCCGTATCAAAGTAGAAAAAAGAGTGCATATCTAATCAAAACAAAGAAATGAAAAAAAAAATACTCCCTCCGTCCCAATTAAACAGGCTTGTTTCTTTTCGGCACGGGATTTTAGGAGAGTGTGTGTAGAGATAAAGTGTAGTGTTTAATATTTTAATGCAAATTTCATTGTTTTAAAATTAAATCATCATAAATGCATAAAAAATATATTGATGTCATCTTAAATGAAAGATTGTATCAAGACCTTTAATTTGATATAAAAAATTATAAAAATCGGAGAACGGACGAGCAAGTTATGATAGTTTAAACTTTTAGGATTTAAATTATATTGGGATACGTACTGAGAGATGAGTGGATGATGGGGTGATTAATAATAGATAATTATTTCCCTTTTAGAAGACAAGCCAATTGGTGTGGGACGGTCCGATTAAGAAAATAAGCCTATTGAAATGGGACGGAGGGAGTAATATTTTGGATAATTAAATCCATGTTAAAGTGGCGGCCAGTCGGCTGGTATAGGAACCGGCGGTTTACGATTCCAACCTTTAGTACCCATACCTGCACCATCGCCTTCGATGGATATAGCTCCAAACCCGATGCGGTGAGTACGGGTACACGTACAAGCCTTCTAGAATTGTGTACGGGTCTGCGGATTCATTTTTTTGGCCGTCTGTACCATATTTTAAGCCTTTTTTAAAAGTTGATTATTTACTAAATATTTATCTACATTATCCAATTTATAATTTATAACATCGTACCCATTTTCCACCAAAATTTGTAAGAATTGGGCAAAAATATAGTGTATAATTAAAAGAAATTAAGGTAATTATATCATCCGACGATTAAGTGAAAAAAATATTTTTTTCCACGTGATGATCTGAAGCAGTAAGTAATGAAGGTCACGTGCAAAGGATCCGATGGCTCTGACTCTGACTCTCACAAACGTGTGATTTTACCTTGGATTTGCCAACTAATATTCTTATATTCCTAACTTTTTTATATCTTCAAGCTTTTTTTTTTTTTCTTTTTTTTAAGTTTAATATAAAAAAAAAAAGAAAAAAGAAAAGAGATTACCAAAATCTCAGACATATTTCCTAATTTAACTAAGATTTCAAGACTTTGTTAATGAGCAATGAATTATAATTTCTTCTTTTTGGTTGGTAGAAATTACAATACTATAATGTTGTGAAAATCAGATATATTATAATTTTGATTTTTGTGAAAGTCTTACATATTATATCAGCTCTTCCTAATGCATAATTATGTAACGTGTTTGTGTCTTATTGAATTTACGTACGGATAATCTAAAACGTGTCGGTGAAATTCAAGAATCTATAATACTGGTGAATTTTCATAAATAACTTGTTGCCACTTTTATGAATTTCACTTATAACATGTTATGCTCATCCGTTAATAAAACATGTTATGTGATTATGAAGTAGACGATTTAGATCTCTGAACACATTAATAGGGCGCTCATTTTGAGTGATTACGCCAGATTGACTAATTTTATTTGACTAATCCAACATTTATTTTGTATAATTAAAAATAAAAGATATCTAAGTCTTGGTATATGCCCGCATTTTATTACTTAATTTAGTATTAATCATGAGATATGTATTCTGCTTGAAACACAAAAACAATTTTCATCATATATATGATGACTGATATATTGAAGTGGGATCCTAATAATAACCAAGTAGATTATAAAATTTGGAAAAATCGAACAATAAAAACTATATATGTACCTTTAGACGGTCTTTATATCCAAAAAAAAAATTTGACCAACAATTTCAAATTATATATAAGGTTTTGTATCGCTTTGAATTATTATGTGATGAAATATGTTCTAATCATATAGTAATATTTGGTTGTGCGTTGGTAACACGAAAGATATACCTGAAAATAAAATTGCACATTAAAGATCATAATTTTTCACATGTACGTTAAACTTAAACCTATGAATACCTTATCTTCAAAGCTAAATTATATCTTGAAAAACTTACTTATTACAACATATAGAATACAACATTCACTTATGTAGTTATGTTATAGAATACAACATTCTCGAAATTGTAGAAACTGCGAATACTATAATTAATCGATACATGTTGTAACAGTACTCTTGGTCCACGAGGGTGGGAGCCCGTTAGACCTGCCTGGGCTTTTCGGCCCGTCGGGCCAGCCCTAGCCCAGCCCTAAAGTCAACGGGCTGAGCCCTAAACCGAAAGTCAACGGGCCCGAACCTAGCCCTAGCCCGCCATCGAGGGCCGGGCTAGGTTCATAGTGCAAACGAACTGCGGCCCTACGGTTAACCGCCGGGCCGGCCCGCCGGGCTTGGCTTAGAACCGCCGGTCCGTTATAGCCGTTGGAAGCCCGACGGGCCCAACGGGCAGAAACAGGGGACCAAGCTCTCCAGCTGCTGCTGCGTGCGCGCCTGCGCGGCTGCCATGCCACCAACGACTCCTAGCCGTTTTTTTGGCCAACATCCTCCTCTCCAACACTCCCCATTCCATTCCTCTTATAAATTCAAGGTGTTTTTAAAGATCAAACACTCAATTTTTATTCTTAACCTCTCATTATCACTCTCAACTCTCAAGCTCTCATTCTCAATTTAATTCTCTCAAGCTCTCACGCTCTCACTTTCTCAAGCTCTCACTTTCTATTCATTCTCTTTTCTCACTCTCACTTTCATATCTACACACACACACACATTATGTCTTCTTCCAAAGGAAACAAGGGTAAGGGCAAGATGGGCGATGCCGGTGGTGACGACAGAAATAGCCGACAAACTCAAAGGTCAAGAAGGACGGAAATGGCAGAGGAAATCTCAAGGCAAGTAGCCGAACGACTACAAGCCGAAGAATATGCGAGACTTCAAGCCCAAGACGAAGAAGATGCGAGGTTTGAGGATATGGTGAATACGATGGAAAGCCAAGGATTCGAATTTCGTGGCTCCACCAACGACGACGATGAAGAGCACGAGGACGATCAACCTCCTCCTCCTCCTTCATCAAAGGCCAAGAAAGCACCGAAGTCCGACATCTTCAAGAAACACTTTCGACTTGTTGATGCTCCGGAGATCGAAGGCGAACCTCCTCTAGCCGACGGTCGAAAGAGATTCCTTGCGTATTGCAACTATTGCACAACCCGTTACAAATGGATCAAAAAAGGAGGCTACGGCACTATGACTAGGCACATGGAAAGCATGCATCCGAGTGAGTTCGGAATCTCTACTTCTCAAACTCAAATTCAAGTTAACACTTCATCTTCGGAGACGGGTACGCACTCTTTATTTAAATTTGATAAAGGTCGATACGAAGATGCTATGGCTAGATATTGTGCTATGGAGAAACAACCTTTTAGTTATGCCGATAGAATAACATATGAAGCATCCTACAAAGAAGGCTTAGGTCCAAATGCTTCTAAAGTTGCTAGAACTCAAATGCTAAAAAGAATTAGGCGTCAATGCATGGAAAAGCAAAAAGATTTGATGAAATATTTGAACCGTTTGGGTCATAAAGTTTCTATTTGTGCCGATGTTTGGACGGATGCATATAATATACATAGTTATATGGGAATTACATGCCATTGGGTTGATTACAAATGGACTTTGCAAAAACATTTGATTGCATTTAGGGAGTTTGAAGAGCCTCACACGGCTCAAAATATTGCTTTGATTATTATCACCGTTTTAAATGAATATGGTTTGATTAATAAGGTTTTTTTCGGTTGGTTTTGATAATGCATCGGCGAACACGGCTAGTATTCCTCAACTCATTGAAGCATGTGCACCATCTTTTGATGGAAAATACTTTCATTCTAGATGCATTTGTCATATTTTGAATTTATGTGTCCAAGATGCTTATGAGATTTTTCAAACGTCCGTTCTTCCTATTAAAAATGCCGTTAAATGTTTGCACAAATCAAAAACATTGGGGAAAAAATGGCAAAAATATTGTCGTTCAAAGAATATTGTTTATACGTGTTTCAAAGCCGATGTATCTCATCGTTGGAATTCTACTTATGAGATGCTTGATAGTACGATGGAGTATAAGGGTCATTTATGTGATTTTTTTAGGAAAGAATTTTCCACGGTTCAATTAGTTCTTAATGAGAGTCATTGGGATGCATGTTATGATTTATATGCATTATTGAAGGTTTTTCATATGGCTACTAAACAATTATCGGGTGTTTACTATTGTACTTCCGTTAAAGTGTTGGAACATTGCATGTATATTGCCATGTCTTTTAAGGCTTGTTTTAATAGGCCAAACTTGCAAGGTGTGATTTATTATATGGTTCAAAAATGGCTAAAGTATTTTAGGGAAATTCCAAAAAATTTCTTGATTGCTAAGTGTTTGGATCCTAAATGGAGATATGAAGGTGTTTGTCAAATGCTTGGGATTTATTATGATGCTTTTTTGCAAATGGACTTTAGTAATGTTGTAATTGATGGTGAACAAATATTTTTGATATTCCTAATGTGCAAGATATGAAGGATGATCTACATAGGACTTTGATAGAACTTTTTGATGAATATAGGAGAAAGTATGGTAGTAATGAAGATAATACCAATATTTCTTCTTCTTCTACTATGATGCCTTCATTTGATTTTCCCTTTGCTATGGACTCAATGGATCCTTTAGTTAGACAAATGCAAGGAATGTACCAAAATAGAACATATGATAATCCAAGGAGCCAAGGTAATAGTGAATTGGATATATTTTTGCAAACTCGTTTTGTTTTTGGTGTTGAAGATAGTGGTCCGTCGATCGACGTGTTGAAATGGTGGTCGAAGAGAGTGGAGTACCCAATACTCTCCATGATGGCGAATGAGTTATTTGCCGTCCCGGCATCCACCGTATCCGTTGAACAAGCCTTTAGTACCGGAGGTCTTATGCTAGATCAAAGAAGATCAACAATGAAGCCGGCAAACATTGAAGCTACCATGTTGCTCGATGATTGGTGTAGGGCCGACCTTAGAGCTCAAGAACCGGAATGAGATGATCGGAATGAGAGCGAAGATGAAGCCTTCACCGAGACGGATCGATCAGCATCGGGTGCGGAATATGAACCATTGTGTTGTAATAAGAACTACGTCGACTTTGATTCCTCTATTAATATGAGGATACATAGGCAACTCGATTTTAGAAATGAAATTGAGTTCAAGTCCCTTATTATAATTTTTAGTATTTTTCTTGTCAAATGTAAAAGTTCTTATTCAATTGTCAAAGTGATTAAATTGAGCTTAATTTAATGTTGTAATTTTTATCATTAATAATGCAAAATTGATCAATTGTTATGCATTTTCAACAATTTAATGAGTAATTTAAATATATTTTTTAAAAAATATATGCATAAAAACTTGACAAATTGACATTTCCTATTCATTAAATTAATTAATATAAAAGAATAAAATTTAAAATGTAAAAAAAGTTGAAAGAAAAAAAAAATAAAAAAAATCACATTTTACCCCATTTTGGGGCAAAATGCCGAGAGCATTTGGCTCAAAATAGAGCAATGCTCTGTTTTTCGACACCTCCACTTTGAACGGCCCGGCGGGCCGGCCCTAGGCCCGACAGTTTCGGCCCTGCCCGGAACCAGCGGGCCTAGGGCCGAGCCCGTAACCTAAATTTGCTACAATGGCCGGGCTAGGTTCAATGCATGTGAGGCCCGCGGCCCGCCGGTCCGGGCCCGAAACCGGCGGGCTCGGCCCGTGGGCAGGTCTAGAGCCCGTTAGGTTACAGTGGTACAATTGATTGACCCACTAACATTTACTTGGCATTCGTCATTGTTTTACCAAAGTGATTAACCCAAGTTGCTAGCTAGTGAGTCCATTAAACTCATACTTTGGGTTTGTTGTCTTCGCATGAAACTCATACTTGCGCATGTTAAACCAAGTTATTTGACAGTTCATTGAAATCATGCTTACGGTAGCACAACGGGTCCGATGTCTTGAAATGTCAATGTGGGATGTCAAACATGTGTTGTTTGGTTTTATGTTGAATCTTCAGGCGTTTCTCTGATTTCTTCTTTCAAAATCGCAAGTGAAAAAAAGTACATTCATCTCCTTTTATATACTCCCTCTGTCCCGCCGAAATAGCCTCGTGCCACGATCTTTATTTAAAGAAACTCCATTTTGCATAAGTTTTTTTTTTGTTTTTGTTTTGTTTTTGTATTGTATACATAACTACTTTATCAATTAAATGAGAATTTTTATGAAATAAGTAAATAAATAAAAATAAAAAATAATAAGATTTAAGTATCAATGAAGGAAATATTAAAATGAATCTGTTTATCCTGACCAAGTTTCAACTAATACTAGTTTAGTGCCCGTCGAAATTCGACGGGACTCGCTTATCGTGGAAAATAATAGTAGAATTATTTATTTTGAGAGTATAGCTTGTTATGTTAGGATCCATTCGAAAAAATAAAATTAAACCGAATTAGAAAAAAAAAGTAAAAAAAAAAGAAGATCAATGAATTATGACATTTCTCGATTAATTTACTCGTTTTTAATGTCAAGTAGCTCGTTGATCATTGTAATAGAAAGTAGATTAGGTGAAGTCCCGTTTTTCGTATAGTTATACTCATTTTGAATGTTAAGCCGTCAAGTATATGTTGTAATATAGAAATAAATTGACGATTGCTAATATTTTTCATATCAAGTATTATGTTGGTAGAAAAAAAATAGGTCAATGAGATATTAGATACTTTCGCGTGGTTGTTCTTCGATATAATTGAAAGATGGAATGTCAAGCAGCTCGTCATTTAAATATTGATTAAGGATAACTCCATCATATTTAAGTTTTCATATCGATTAAATAATTTTCTCAAAAATTGATTTAACACCATCATACATATAAGCTTCTTCATCTGCCCATCCCTACTCTACTAACAAATTATAAGTTGTAATGGTATAATTTTTAGAAGTAAAAATATTTTGAGTTTAAATATTTTTCGTCCTAGCACAACTTCAATTTTGAGGTGGCCCGTTGGCCATGACGTTTTTAAAATTATTTTAATATGTATCGATAACTAAGTTTTTCTAAATAAACAAAATTTATATATTAGACATAAAATTAATTTTGGGGGTGGCAAGTTGGCCAATAAGTTTTTAAAATTCCTTTAGTATGTATCGATAATTATGATTTGACAAATATTGTAACAAAATATAAGTTTTTTAATGTAAGACAATTTAAATTAGATACAGGAGTATCGTTTTGAAACTTTCAGTTAATCTGGCAAACACTTCGAGCTATTTTCGATTTTGGTGAGTTAGGATATATTGTTTTGGGTTAAAATATTTTGGGTAAAATCATATACTATATTATATTATTTTATTTATGTTTTTATTTATAAAATATACTATGAAATGATTACCCCGTCGAATTTCAACGGGATACACATAAAATATATAAATAATTAAAAATAAGAAAGAGATAATTACATACATGAATAATAGGTAGTAAGATCACTTTTTTTGTCAAATTCGAACATAAATCTTGAAGTAGCATCACTTTTTATAATGTTGTGTAAATCTATTATCCAATCTCTTTTATATGTAACTATTAGAAATGCTCTCCTACCCACGGTGGGCACACTTAATTGGCCCACCGGTGATGTGTCAGTGCCACGTTTGCAATTTTCCTTTTAGGGTTTAATTTTTATGTTAGAGTTTGTTTTTTTTAGAGTAGGTTTAATTATTTTTGGTAGGGTTTTTTATTAATTTCCTTATATACTCTA